>JXOV01037807.1:1616-11973 GCA_001014945.1 Clogmia albipunctata
ACACTTTAATTGCGATTTTTTGCTATTATTTTTGCTCAGAATGTAAAATATTGTTCAACATTGTATTGAAATTGGACTTTTCAGCATCTCGGAAGAATTGCGACCAATTTCAATACAATGTTGAAAATAACTTTAAGGATCTTAAACCAAATAGTTTAAAAGAGCTGTACTTACCAATCCAAAGACGATTACAGGAGACATGGAGGGCAGTGATTCGAACAAAGGAGAATCCTAGTTTGCCTGTGCCGAGCATCTTTGAGACGTAGGGTTCAATGTCGACGTCGTCCAGGTGCTCGAAGGTGTGGGCGTGGTAGAGTCTGAGTGTGGAGTCCAGACGAATCGAGACCCAAACGCCCAGTCCCGTGGCTGACATCAGCCTCACCTGGCTCTCTTTTCTCGGGTGCGCCTCCAAAATGTGGACCACGTTCAGCGAGATCGGGTCCACGATGTAAATCTTGTTGCGATGGGCGGCCCACACCTTGTCACCCACCACGCAGAGGCAGCGCACGCTCTGTTTGGGCGATCCCAGCTTCAGCAAGTGATAGTTCCTGAGATCCCACTGCCCGTCGGTCTGTCGCCTGAAGACAGCCAGTTTCCCGTTGGCCAGAGCCGCAACCACCCTCGACTCCAGGTGCACTATGGCCAGAATTGCGTCCGGTAGAGCTATAGAGTGCAGACAGTCCCTCCAGCGTGCGACAGAACTGTGCACGTAGAGCATCCCGTTCTGAGCGCCCAGCCACATTGTCGGTCCTATAGATGAGACTGCCTTCTCTTCAAGCGGATTTTCAGACCCGGAAATCGGATTGACCGGCTTGGAGAAGGAAAGAGAATCAGCCTGATTACTCGATTGACTTACAGAGTGCTCTTTAATGGAGTTTATATTAATTTGTGGCCCTTGATCGTGACTAGGATCAACGGTTTCCTTATTAGCTTCCGTCGCCACCTCCGTTCCGTCCTCTTGCTTCTCCACAGTCTTCTCTTCTTCCACTTTTCCTCGCACAAATTCCACTTTTCCCACCTCTTCCTCTCCTTCACCCGGTTTCTCCAACGTCTCACCAGACCTGGACACTTCACTGTTCTCCAGAATGGCGTAGTCCTTCTCCAGAGCCCCGTACACGGTGCAGATGCAGAGTAGATGGGTCTGACAGACGGGGAACGTGTCCAAGACCACCGCTGCATCATTGGCGTCGATCACAGTTACCGTGCTGGCAGAGTGGGTGCTAGTACATATCCAGACATAACTGCTTAGGGCTAGGTCCGGGTCTGCATTCTCCAAAGCCATTGCCAACTGTTTGTCGAGGGAGTCCATTTCCGGGACGGGCTCTCCCGCGTTCAGCTCGACAATTTTTGAACTACTCGCCTGGCTGTCAACTATGCCCGTTATAGATTCCCCCTCCCGGTCAAAGCCCCCGTTCAGATTGACGCCGCTCGCACAAAAGACTTTCATGTGCGGATTCGCTTCGGCGATCGGTTGACAGTAGACCGGCACGGGCACTTTCACGCCGCTCGAGTGCTTTGTCGCCACCTGTCCGGAACTGGCCTTCGACCCGGGCAGGCTCCAGCCGTACGCGTGCAGTCTGCCGTCCTCCTTCTGGACGTGAGCTCGCACCTGTCTGTAGTGCTCCGATTTCCGTTGCATTGAAGAGGGAGCGTCGTTGGAGTAGTCCTTGGCCAGCATTAGTGCTCTTGTTCCATGACTAGGACCACTGCCTCTTCCCTCCACTCCTCCTCCCCCTCCGCCTCCCGTGATGCTCGCTATTCCCACCTGGTGCTGGTGTTGATTCATCGCTAACCGCCCCTCGGAACTTGCTGCCGGCGCTGCACCGTGGTGGCTGGGCGACGACGACTCGTTGTTGGGATTGTACCGCAGCAGGGGTCCCGGGGGCTCTGTTTGGGACGAGGGCGATGAACTAAAGAGGTTGCTAAAAAACTTCCAAAATTTATGCTTGGACTTTTTGTCCAGCGACTCCACAGTTCTGGTCGCGCGGATCATCTCGGTCCACCGCACCGCCTCCTGCAGCTCCATGAACCGCTCCTTGTACTGGTTCCTCTCCATCAGCACTCGCGCCATCTCCACCCTGGTAAATCTCTTTCTCTGTGCCATCGGCACCTCGCCCTCATCCTCCTGCTCCGAATTGCTCTGCTGCTTCACCTGCTCTTTGGTCTTCTTCAGCTCCTCTTCTAGTTCGGACACCTTTTGCCGCAACTTGCCCCGGTTCTGATTCACGGCGTTCAGTTCTTCCCGTAAAATGTCAATCTCGCCCGTCATCTCGTCCACCTTTGCAATCAAATCGTCCTTCACTATGTTCAGGGCGTTCTTCGTCGCCAGCAACTCGTTATTCTCCAGGATTAAATTCTCCACTTCTTTACCCATTCCTGAAATAAACATTTTTTGTTAAAAAAGAGGATTAAACACAATTTCCACTTGGACTTACCGAAGAAATTGTCATTGACTGCAAGATTAACCACAAGAGATTAGCGTCATTCCCAAGAAAGCATACAAAGCAAGTATTTTATTAGTAACATAATGATTATAACACGATTTTAGAGAGAGATCAGTAATCCTTATTAAGATCTTATTTGATTTTTACAAACTTTTAAAAATTATCTAAATAAATTCTTAGTTTTAAAAGAATTGCAAACCTTTTTAAGAATGAAAAATTTTAAACACAACTTTCCAGTATCAAGACTTTAAAATAAGAAGATGAAATTAGATGTTTATGTCTAAAGAACCTAAAATAGAATGGAAAGCCTTGTCTAAATCCAATAAAATTATATCAAAAATTCACGGTAAAAGTTGACATTAATTTGCATAAACATGGACAAATGATCTATAAAATATCATAAGTAAAAAAATGATTATCTATTCCTTATCAATGTATTCAGATGAATTGATAAATTTAGATTGTATTAGAATTAATTTAATTTTAATCGATTTCAATGATAAAAATGCAAATTTTATCGGGTTTCGTAAATAGTTCCAATCAATAAATTAAACAAAACAGCAAAATGCAGTCCGTGCAGTAGATGGTGATATTTACCTGAAGAAGCGTACTCGCCAGGATGGACCCAACTGCCTAGAATGGTTTAGTTTCGAGTTAAAACACAGACAACAAAACGGGTTAGTGTGTGATAAGGAAAGGAAAAGTGAATCATAAATTACCAGTGACTTCGTGTTCTTCGCTCTCCTCGTTGTCTTGGAAGGACAGCTCCTGGTAGAGTGTGTTTCCGGACCGCTGTTCCTTCTTTGTGGTCGATCGTCCCTGAGGCGGAGGTGGAGGCTGTTGCTTGACAGGACTGGTGACTTCGCTCTTTGGTGAGTTTTGATCGGTTTCTGCCCCTTTTTCCGCCGCTTGCAGTTGCTCGAATTCGTTCTGAAGGGACGGGGGTCCCGATCCTGAGGAACTCCCGTTCGGGCTGCATATTGTCTCCGTTTCCAGCATCACAGAGTTCTCCAGTGAAGCGAATCCATAGGAAATAGGGCCGGAAGACCTGAACGTGATTTTGGAAAGTCAATCGAAATCAAAATTGGTGTGATTTAAATGGAAAGAGAGTGAAATTACCTGCTCATTGGGTTGAGACGAGCCCTGTTGAGGTCCAGTCTCTCGGAGGCGGAACTCATCTGCGAGTGCGTAGAGCCCATCAGCAGCTTCGTCCGCTCCATGTAGTCCACGTGGGTCTTGAACAGTTCTGTGTACCTCTCGTGCAGCTTGCTGTACTCCTTTTTCAACTCGCCCTCCCTCTCCTCTAATCGAGAGGCGTGCTCCAGACTGTTCTTGTGTTTCAACTCCAGCATACGGACGATGCTCTCGAGGCTCTCCAGTCGACTCATCAGCTCTTTGTTCTCTGCCTCGGCCAAATCTTCCGTATCAAGCAGTTTCTGCTCGGCCTGCTTCCGGGCACTCTTCTCCCTCTCATACTGAGTCACCAGCTGTTCGTTGTCCTCCCGCAGCAGCTCCAGCTCCACGTCTTGCTCCTGGTTCGACTGATACGCCGCGTCGAGGCACTCTAGTACGTTCACCAGCAGCGGCATGAGCGTCTTCACAACGTCCTCGTCATAGCGCTGAATCATCCGCTCAAATTCCTGGTAAATACTCCCTGCCAGCGACTGCACCTTCTCCGACATGACAATGTTGTTCTCGTCATGCGTCCCGTAGACGATCTCCGCACCAGCCTCGAGGCCACTGTCGCAGTCCATTGTTGATCGAGTGTGTAAAATGACTAGTAAAAGTTCAAAGTGCGATGAAAATAGAAAGTGATGCACAAATTCACACTAAAGCACCGCATTTTCACTACCACCCACGATTCTACAGCAACAACCCCATTTCCTTGCCACCAATCGAAAGGGCTATCTGTATTTTCCGTCTAGATTTTCGCCTTTTTTCTTTTGTGCAAAATCTCTGTTATTTACACTTTACAACGGTTCGGTTTATACCCAGTATGGCTTATACTAATAGCAGTTGTTAATATTTTGGACAAATTGGATTGTCTCACAAAAACATGCCAACAAATACCGATTGCGCAAACTATTTAATTTTATTCATTTTTTTATTATTTTATTAAATCATGAATTGGAATATGAACAGCCATACAAATGAATTGCCTTCCCGATTAAATCAGCTTGAACTGGCCATTGTCCCCATTAAATTGCCGGTGAACTTCTCAATCTTCTTCAAGTCTGGCATAATATCGGTCTTGTACTGAATGCACTGCAATTAGGAAACTCTGTTATCATTGTTCATGCTTTAAAAATTGATATTTACTCACCGAAACATTGTCCGTGAGTTTCAGAATTATTTCCCCTTTGTGGTGAGTGTATTTCATTGAAAATCGACTTTTATCCGGATTCCTCATGTACATACTTTCAGCTGCAATCTCAAAATCGTCCCAGCTCTTTGCAAACACCATTATGGGAATATTAAACTAATAACCAAAGAGAGACTTTGTTGCAGTATTTAAATTCGTATAGTTTAGAGGAAATCCCTTCTCTTTTAGGATAATTTTAAGAAAAAATACTTTTTGTTTATTTGGCTGAGAACTGACGTTTAATTTTTATTATTATTAGAACTATTTGACACAAGTTTTGTCAAAAATTAGGGTTTGTATGAATTTCAAAACTTTATATTTATTCAATTTAACGTCTAATTTAGAATTATTTTTTTATTTGTAAATCGTTTGAATATGATTGATTTTATTGGAGCATCGTAGAAGCTCCTTATTTGGCATGTAAAAACTTATTGTAGAATATAAAATAAGATTATGATATAAATAGGTGCAGAATGTTGAAAGAAAGCCAATAGATCGTAAACATAAAAAAATCGTGAAAAGGACTAAATATTTCCTTATGAAGATTAATAGTTAACAAAATACGAAACGCTACTCTTGCGAATAAGTAGATTTAGAAGTATAAAATAAATAGAATATTTCTATTTCTGCCGTTTCGAAAGGGTCTTCCAAACAAAACATATTTTTTTAATTATATAAAATGAGTGTTTAAGATCTGAAGTGAAGTGAATTATAAAATACATAAGTACGGAACATAATATTTTTTTCTTTTATTGTGAACATGCCACAATATAATAATAACACCCAGTACAAGAAACACTAATATTTTAGTTATATTTTACACAACAAATACACAAATCAATCATTTTAAAATGAATAAAATCTTGTATAAAACTAGTTGGAAAAACACATAATTAAACACTCGTATGTATTAGAACTCTACACGTTCTTTAAATAACTATTACACAACACAAATCAATAATTTCAAATTAAAATTCATATTTAAAGAAGATTAACTAGAAAATCTAATACCTCCATTATTTTATTGAGGACACATTTTCAGGATCCAGTTTAAACCGTAATTGACATACATTTTAAAATCAATGGACCTTTTTTGTAAGCAAATATATACAAATTGTCAATTCTGTAAATGAAGCAAGTTGGTTACTAAGATTGAATATGAATTGGATTATTAAATTTTTAAACACATTTAAAAATAAAAGACGAGAAAAAGAAAAGGGGTTTAGTATTTTTTTTACACAAAACGTAAAAGGATATATATTTATAATATTGGTTTTATATTTCATTTTGAATCTTAAAGGTTATTTTTTTTAATAAAAATAGCTTATTTCTTAATTAAGGTTTATTTCTTTAAATTTAATTGACAAATTTCATTATATAATATTATAGAATGATCTTCGTTCAATAATTGTTAGATAAAAAAATATACTTAGTATTGTTTATAAAGAATTTAACGTTCTACAATCATTGTTTTTAAAACCATTGTGTTTTTGTTTTTTTAGCCTGTGGAAAAATGAGATTGTTACTCTTATATGAAGTATGGAAAAAGAAAAAATTAAATGTTATTTAAACTCTCCTCTCCAAATATTTGTAAACATTTTTTATAAGGAAATTATTGTTTAAAATGTATATAAAATAAACATAAATGTATGTTTTCAAGAAAAATTATTACTTTAATAATAAATTAACCATTGAGCACAATGTTGGATACACCTATGCATAAAAGGCTTTCGTTACGGGGGTAGAATAAATAAGTTGTATATTAGGTGCTTTGAAGAGGGGATTCCTGGGCACTTGATATCAATTAGGTTATCAAACAGACTCTAATTTGACATGTGCTCGTCTATTGGCAGAGTTTAATGGATCAACTGCCTGAATCGATAAAAACATGTTTACATTTTGCCACTCATTATTCAATTAGAGAGAGACACGATGGAGGAAATGGAGCCCCCTTTGCCTCCTGTGATCGTTTGCATATGGGTTTAATTGTATATCGAATTGATCCGTTATTTGGCTATTGATTAAAGCCATATGGACATATTTTTGCGCGGGCAGGTTTCCCTTTTCACACCTATTAACGAAATGTAATTGACTTGTAGTCTAATGTTGCAAAATGAATTTAATAAAAATAATTCAAATTAGGGGTGAGTCGATTTAAAAATTTATGACATTGCTACTGTGTGTCAAATTGTGACACCACAAATGCACAGAATCGAGCGGGGAAACATTAATAAAACATAAAATATCACTTACTGTCAATTATGGACGCAAACATAATCTAAAGAGGCAATTTGGCTGTTGACAGACACAAATAGCTTCTTCTTGGAGAGAGAAGAATCTGTGGTCAAAGTCGCCGCCGACATTAATTTGTTTAGCTATCAAACGTCATCAGTCTAAAGCCAAGTGAGCGCGCATTTATTCGCGTTTTTTTCAATTGTTGTCCGTTTAGAGATCGATTTTACGGGATTTCACAGCAGCCCCAAGCAGACGACGACGCCATGTGTTTTACTGGAAGAGGCGCTGCTCGCGGCAGACTTCAAAGCAGTGGATTCGTTTGCCCCGGACAAATGTCAACAAATTAAACGTGAAATAATGGTCAGGGAGAGAAGATGGGACAAATATTTGACCCATCTTTAGATCGTTTCTCAACTTGGAAGTCCATTAAATGCTGATTTTCCATAAAAAACATAAACTAATCAAGACAAAAGCAAATCCAGTAGCGAATTCCCACACAATTTCGATTTCGAGCGAAAATGTTTCATTCACCCGTTATTTCCTCCGTGATCAGATACAGGTGGACTGGTTGTGACCAATCGATCGATAAGAACATCAATTATAGTCAGTGTCAGTAATGTAGACAAGTAATAATTATTTCTAAATACTACAATGTCACATGAATTGTTGGGAAATTGAAGAAAACATGATAAGGGGCAAACTTGAAACGAAAAGAAATGCTTCTAAATGTATAGAAATTGATAATTAGATATAAAGTAAATCAGGAAATCCATTATAGTTATTTATATAACAAGGTCGATAAGTAAGGTGTTATTAAGCAGAAAAGTCCACGAGCGTAGTGAATGGCCGTTTGATTAATAATGCTTATCGATCATGTTTTGCACAAAACTTTATCCAAATTGAAAATGGGAAATTTGTTTGAATTTCCAATATTATGTTTCCTTTTACCATACATTACAATCTCTATATTTTTTATTGATAAGACTAAAAACTGAATTAGGCTTCTTTAACTAGTTTGTGTAAGTTATATTAAATATAATTCTTAAGTATATACCTTTTGCTACCTATTTTTGATATTCAAATAATTCAAATTGCGGTTACACTATGATTAAGAAAATGATTTCTTTATATTTTTATAATGATCATGGAAGTCACTCTGATTTTAAAGAAAAGGTTTAACAATTTTTTTAAATTGTATGATACAAATTTGTCTAAGAAGAATCACTTGTAAAGTCGATATTTTTATTTACCCGAACAATACGATCTTGTTTTTAAATCAGTACTTATTGATATCATAATGAAGACGATAAAGCATCATGTAATTTTTCCTTCAACTTAAAAAGGCCTAATTTCGAAATCAATTTCCAAAAATGTTGAAATAAACTTTAAAATTAACAGAATTATAGCTTAATAATAGTTTACATTATTCGAAGATGTAATATTAACATTTCAATTGTCATAGTAAGCACGGAATACGTCACTTTGCGCCACTGAATGCTGTAATAATTTCATTTCAACACTCTTTTTAGAAGAAGAATCACTTATTTTCAAAGTAAAGGTGAAAATGACATAATTGTCAAAGGGATCCTTGATTAAATTTTGATTAATATATATGTTTGTCATTTCCAATGATTACTAAATGACACACTTTAATTGCGATTTTTTGCTATTATTTTTGCTCAGAATGTAAAATATTGTTCAACATTGTATTGAAATTTGACTTTTCAGCATCTCGGAAGAATTGCGACCCTCGGTGCCCTCGGGTCGACAAAATTTCTTCCTCGGATGCTGAAAACTAAGCAATTTCAATACAATGTTGAAAATAACTATTACGTACTTCAGTTCAAAATAAATCGCTTTAAAACTAAAAGTATACAATTTTTTAACCAAAAATAAAAACAAGTTTAAATTATTTATCGGAAATATAATCATTAAAATCAAACATTATTGAGTCAGTTGATAGCTTCCGTTACTTGGGAGTTAGGTTCGATAAATCCAAGGACTCCGAAGAGGCTTTTTATGGACAGGATACAGGCTGCAAACCGCGCTTACTTTGCAAACCTGAAGCTATTTAGATGTTGGCTTTTGTCCAGAACGGTAAAGCTGAGACTTTATAAAACAATTATCAGGCCAGTCCTTACATTCGGATGCGAGTTATGGACAATAAAAGAAAATACAATAAGGCAACTCCAAGTTTTTGGAAGAACAATGTTAAGAAAAATCTATTGTCCCCTACAGCTGGACGGCGGGGAATATAGAATAAGGTTCAACTATGAACTGGAGGAGTTAATTGGTGGCCTGAACGTCGTCAGGTTTGTGAAGTCACAGTGAATAAGGCTTGGACATGTCCTGCGAATGCCTGAAACCCGAACCCTACGGAATATTTTTGACACTCTTCCGGAAGGTAAAAGAAGGAGAGGACGACCACGAAGGCATTGGTTGGATGCTGACGAGGAGGACCTTCAAGTGATGGGAGTTAGCGGGTACCGAACAGCTGCCCGAGATAGGGACCTGTGGCGAGGCATTTGTCTTGATGCGTTGGCTCACACCGAGCTGTAGGCAGAAGAAGAAGAAGAAAATCAAACAATATTTTTTTATGCTGTAAGCTTTCAATTTATAGGGTAAACTTGGGATAGACGCCATACTTTTAGGAACACGAGCTGTAAATAGTAAAATGAAACGTGTAGTGAATTGGAATGCTTTTATCTTTGAATCCTAATTTCTAATTAATATCGCTTATTGTCAATTAATTTTGTTTGGGCTGTAATAGAAAAAGATATCCCATAAAAGCCGGCCTCTCTTCCAAAAAGTATAGGAGAGATGGCAATCAAGTCCTTTTACATGAATTACAATTAGTTTTTTTGTTGCACAATTCCTTTTTCATAATTATTGTAAACTTAAAAGTACTTTCTTTACCAGAAAAACATTAACTCAATTCATTTTTCTTTTATTTTCACATTTTTTACCTTTTCGATTGTCAAGCTAAATTTTTCTTGATAGAAAAATCCACCAAAAAATATTACTTTTTAAATACGAGTATCACGTCAAAAATTGAATTTAGCCTAACAAGTACGGACAGGGCGTGTTGAGCTCTTAAAGCTCTAAAAGGGAGCTCAACACCTTACAGAAAAAATATACATTGATTTTATTCCTACCCCAAATTAAAGGGAGTATCTTATCTCTCTTCATACTATGTAAAATAAATAAAATTTTCCCACGACATTCCATTACGGAACTAGGGATAGTCTTAACCTCAACCATCTGGTGTTAGACTTTACATGACTTCGTTTTTCAGTGTATTAGTAGTCAGTTAATA
>JXOV01037830.1:0-19653 GCA_001014945.1 Clogmia albipunctata
GCCATGTTTTTTCCTAAAATTTTTCAAAGATATTATTAGTGAAAAAATAATCTATTTTGTCATTAAAAATAGTTAAAGAATTAATGATATTTTTTTGAAATTTTTAGTTAATTAAATTCAANCAAATTCGGGCTAAAGATCTCTTTAGATTATGAAAATACAATAGTTTTGGCAGCCATGTTTTTTCCTAAAATTTTTCAAAGATATTATTAGTGAAAAAATAATCTATTTTGTCATTAAAAATAGTTAAAGAATTAATGATATTTTTTTGAAATTTTTAGTTAATTAAATTCAATGAAAATTTTCGTCAACAAAACGTTACTTTTTTCATAGCTGAATTTAAAATTTTTAAAACAAGACTTTCAAGAGTTAATTTTTTACATAACATAATAGGTTTAGATAATTTTGAATACATATTTAGAAGCAGAGGCTATTGGGGTTTAAAAATCAATCATTACATTTTTCTCCGGACGAATTTGAATTTAGGACTTATGATCGCTTTTTGAACCAAAACTGACGAGTGTGCAACATCATCATCAGTAAAATAAGTACATATCATAAATTATATACAATCGACTCTCGAAAATCAGACACTGGAGGGGCCTTAAAATATTTTGAATTATCAATTTGTCCGTAATATCAAATGGTAAATCAGTGGTAATCATTTTGTAGGGAACTCGTGATGATTGAATTATGAGAGGTTCAAAATATTGAAAGTCAACTGTTGATATACTATCCAAATTTAATTAGTAAAATTAAAAATTTGCATCATACTTNGAGGGGCCTTAAAATATTTTGAATTATCAATTTGTCCGTAATATCAAATGGTAAATCAGTGGTAATCATTTTGTAGGGAACTCGTGATGATTGAATTATGAGAGGTTCAAAATATTGAAAGTCAACTGTTGATATACTATCCAAATTTAATTAGTAAAATTAAAAATTTGCATCATACTTACCAATTCGATCAGAATTTCTCCGTTCATAACACAAAATTCATCAAATATCATTTATTTTTTTTATAAATTTAAGCGAAAATTAATTTCAACATGATTATCATCAAATAGAAACATTTAAAACTAAAATAATATATTTTAATATGTTGTATTTAAAAATGTTATCCCATATCTTTCTCTATTTTGCGTTAGCGTAATGAAAATTATGTCCCTATTATATCCATATCAAAACCATCCTAATCCCTTCTTTCTCTCTCAACAATATACCAATCGTTCTCGATTTCGAAATTATACAGTTTGTTGTTTTCAGTTTTAATAATGATCTTTATTTTTATATTGAATGCATTTAAAATATATATATTTATATATAAGGTTACAAAATAATAATCATAATAAAAAAATGTTATCAAGTGGTGCAATAAAGATATATGGAACCAGAAGCCGTACAGATGGAACCAGTGGCAGGCGAAGCTGCAGTAAATATATAGAACAAACAAAATTCTCATCGCCCTACTAGTCCAACCAAGTCCTCACCAAAACCAACAACCTAATGCCCAATTGAAAAAGACAAACAAAAACTTCATTTCTTCTTTAATTATATTATTTAAAGGAATTTCCTCTACGATACAACATTGTAGTAGTGTATAAATCATCATTTCTTTCTTTTTTGTATCATCAACCAATTATATTTTCAGTTTTCTCTCAGACCTTTTGCTGGACATTTCTAATTCAACAGTACCAATTATATATTTTGACAATTCATAGGCTGAATAAAAACGATTCAAGGGATTGACCGCCCCCAGTCAATCCAATGAGACATTTTTACAGCAAATATTTTTCTGTTCTGAATTTTGACAATAATATTTATATAGATTTATATAATGAACCCTTCCAATTTCCTTTGCTTTTTTTAGTTTTGACAATAAAATACAAAATCCGATGATTCATTCGATTAAAATTATGTTTCTCTTCGAGACGTTTCCTAATTTTCCGCTTTTTTCCTCTTCTCCCATAATCATTACACATTCTATTCCTGCATATGCAATAATTATACAACATGCAACACCAATGCTTTCTCCTTCCAGATTTCTTTTCCTCCTCTCTTTGAAATATAATATTCATGTGTATGTATGTAGTTTATGTATTGTAATACGCAAATAGAGTAGTATTTTTTAAAGTAACCATTATCTTCATAATCAATAAAAATCAATCCGTTAATCCCCATGTATTATAGGTTATTATAATTATTTTACCATTCCTTCTCTAATGTAGCCGAGATGTGTGTTTGTTTATTATATATAAGTTTCTTCATATTATTTTCTTCTTCGTAAATGTTCATCTATTGTAGGATTATCGCTCTTCTTGACCCATTAGAATATTATTACTCCAATCAAGATATTTTATATATGAATGACTAAAATGGAAATAGTGATCGCACGAAAACGTTGCCATGATAGAGGTGTTTCATATTATCATTATCTTAACCACTAAGCTGTGTGTTTGGTTCTCAATTCATTGCTCTCCCACATTCCATTTCTAATTCGTCCACTTATGCGACCAAGACTGCAATTAAACAAAAAAGAGCGTTACTTAATATGTTCTTTGTTTATAAACTCTTCACTTACAGTTTTATCATGTTGTTCCCATTGCTCTGCCATCTTATCCGTTAATTGTTGTGGCGGAGGATGCTGCAAATCCATGTGTGGCAAAAATGATTGATACTGCAATTGCTATAAAAATGAAGGGAAAAATTTAAATAAATAAGAACGAAGGAAATTTTTGATCTAATTTGAAATAAAATAACTAAATAATTACCTGCATCAGATTCATGTTTGGTGGCGGTTGCATGGCCATATACTCTATCTGTAAAAAAATATTAAAAGAGAACAATTATAATCAACTTCTTATTATTTAATAAAAAAATATTCTAACAATTGCAATTTAATGGTTATCGGTAAAATTATTAGGTTGTATCACATCTGTATAAAATTATCATTCGTTCTTGTTATTTCAATAGTCATATATGCAGCCTTCTTTTACAAGAATAATAATATATTTTTATTCGCTAATTATTTAATTGTGATTTTCGTGATTTTAAGATTTTCTTATAAATTATCGATTCTTTCACTGAAAAACAATTACGACAGACAGTTACTAAACTAAAGTTATCAAAATCATAATAAATTTTTCATAAACAAAAGTTGTTCCATGGAAAGTTTCAAGCAAATACTTCTGGGAAAGTGGTAAAAAATCTAAATGACTTATGATAAATAATTTCTTTCTCAATAACTTTCCCGTTTATAAAATTATGATTATAGTTCCCAGTTATTGATGTTTGAAAGGATGTGATTTATATAATTACAGATTTCTTAAATTTCTGGAACGCAGAATACTACAAATCTGTGATAAGTAAGCTGCACTTACTGATACTTTTCAGAAATATATTGTTCCTAATAATGTAGTAAATAAAAATTGTCAATATTTTTTTAATTCCATAAAGTTGAATGAATAGGAACAATTAAGATTAATCTTTTTTTATCAAATTAATACTAAAATTTCTAAACTTAAAAAAAAACCCTCAACTTACATTGTACTGATCATGCAAGTGCATATCATCGAATTGCGGCCTGTTATGATTAATCCAGCCTCCACTCACTGCTGCGGATGGACCTCCTGCAACGGGCATCGGTGGCGGTCCCTGGGACGGTTTGTCCATTTGGAGCCAGGGTGGTATCGCGTTCGGATCGCCATCAAGTATCCCTTGCTGCTGTGGAACCGAGCTCGAGCCGATTGGTGGCGGCTGCGAATTATAGTTGTACTTCCAACTAGCTCGCTCCGTACCGATTGGCCGAGGCATTTTCCTGCTATCGTCTTGCGGTCCTACAGGTCCTGCCGTAGCCCCTCCCCCTCCTCCGTTCACATGCTGAGGAGTGTTGGGGGACATGGCTGACGGAGATCCAAGGCCCAATCCCAGCCCATTGTCCATATTCATCATTTCCCTGGTCGAGGACAACGGATCGTACCAGCGCATATTCACTGAATTCATTTGGTGATTCTGAGGACCACACATGTTTTGTTGATTGTTATTTCGGTTATAATGACCGCCACCCATTTTTGAGTACTGGTTCATGTAAGACTGAGGAGGGGGTTGAGGAGGCGGAACCGGAGCCCCTTGATACCCTGAAGACGACTTCACTCCTCCACCAGCTGATTGTTGTCCTGATTGATTTGGAGATTGAACAGAATTAAACGAAGTGGCTCTTGGGTTTAGGCGCGAAATTTGGCTCATATGATGAGAATAGGATTGCTGAACGGATTGCGGGGGACCACCATCCTGTTGACCGTAATTAAGCATATGTCCCCCAACAGTTCCATCGAAATAATTCGACCGACTCGCATTCCCTGAACTTCCGATAGGTTCTACAGAGCTATTATATCTGGGCGACCTCATAACTGGCCTTTGAACAGCCAATTGAGAATTGGGCTGATTGCCAGACGACTGTTGCTGCTGTACATTAATATGGGATTGATGCGAACCTGACGGAGGAATCGCAACTGACGAAGAGGGTGGTGTAATCGACTGACTGCTCGTCTTCGAACTGACCGGAGAGCTCATTGTGTTCCCTCTGTATCCCGGTGCCTTGGACGCGTCCACCTGAGGTGGTACAACCGAATCCATTGTCTTGCCTTTGGCCTCCCACTGACTGGAGTACGTCGGCTCATTAAAGAGGGAATATTCATGGGCTTGAGGATTTGCTTGAATCTGCAACTGAGATCCGATACTTCCCAATCCAGGTGTACTGTTATTAATCGATGGCCCCGTCGATGTTTGCGCACCACTATTTAGAGACATCATTTTCAAATCAGAAGACAATCCGCCAAGAGACGGGGATAATAAAAGTGGTGATGGAGAGACATTTCGATTGCTTATCTGTTGTCCAATCGGAGTAATGGATCGGGCTTGCTGTTGTGGACCACTTGAATTAACAGTCATATCAGAACCAGGGGCCGCATTGATGGCTCCCATCTGGTTAAACTGCTGCCGTTGTCCATTATTCAAGAACGGTGCTGGCAAAGTGGGATTGGTCGATGACGATGAAACAATTCCAGAATTTTGATGCTGGTGGCTGCTATTCTTAGGACTAACTGAGGACTTCTTCAGATCATTCAATGCGCTAGTAGTCGACGCCAATTTCGCTGCAAATGATCCTGGCGAGGGTGCAGAATTGTTAGACTTATTCCCACCCAATTTCAAAGCAGCTCCAGAAGATCCTGTATTAGTCAAAACTGTTTTGATTGATTGGGATGAACGTTTCGAATCTGAAGAATACGATGTAGTTGTCGTTGCTTGTCCGCGTTGAGTTAAAGAGTTCGAAACATTTCTTTGATTGTGAACAGCAGGGAACGATGTCTGGGGATAAGAAGTTGTCTTTGACTGTGGCATGTATCGCGATGAAGCCACGGATTGGGTTGTAATAGTCAAAGCATTTGAAGATGTCGGAATCGGTTTGATTAAATTGGTCTTATTGGACGTCATTTTAGTGTTGGAGACAGATCCACTGTACGAGGAAGTCTTTCCAGCTGACGACGAGGGGACATTCTTATTGCTTAGCAATGGGGAATTGGATGTTTGTTGAGTCACTACTGACATTTGTTGCTGAATTGAGCCCGAGGAAGTGGTCGTTGTTGAGGGGCTCGACGAGGAATCGCCCTTGGAACTGGGAACACCCACTGGAGGATTTGTCCACGTTGAAATTCCTGTCGATATTAGTGGTTTTACGTTCGGATTAATTTTTGGCAACATTTGCAAAATATCCACATCAGGATCCTTGATCAGAGTCGCTATCAAATGATGAGCTTGTTTAGTGGCATCGGCGTTACCCTTAATTGTAATCCACCTATCGCATTGGGCTTTTCCTTGCTTCTCTACTTCAATATGGGCACCGGTTGAAGCCCGAATGGCGTTAATGTTGCTTCCAGCTCGCCCAATCACCCTCGAAATGGCATTTACAGGAACTTGAATCTTTTTGCAACTCACCTCCACGGCAGAAGTTTGTGGTTGAGGCTGTTGTTGAACCGAGCTCTTTCTAACCACCTCCTTCCACCCTTCATCACCCCTCTTCATGCCTACATTACCAGAGGGTTGTAAATTCTTACCGGAAAGACTCTTCTGTAAGTTATCCTCCGAAAACTTATTGTTATTTTTCACGTTATTTTTCGATTGAGAATTGTGAAGAATTGTTGCATCAGGGATTTCTTCATATTGGATTTGAGTTCTAATCTGCAAACTGCCCTTTCGAGTTGATTCTGGCTCCTTGACCAATTCTTGCTTTTTAATTTCAGACTTTAATGGAACACACGATTTAATAGTGGTTTTCTGTTCCTCTTTCGGCATTACATTCTCCTTTTCATTACTCTTTTTCACAGATTCTACAGCACGAGATACTTCTTCCTTTTTCTCTACTTTTATATCTTTAGACACTTTTACTTCTTTTGATTTCACAATTTTACTACTTATAACTTCCTCTTTACCTTTCTTTTTGATTGGCTCCTGAGAAGTAGTAGTAGAAGCCAGTGCCAGACTTGAGGAAATGTTGGCTGTTGAAGCTGAGGTGTTGGCAGGGGACTTTTCTTTCTTATCCTTTTTCTTCGCCTTTTTATTTGTATCCTTAGCCGCTTTCGCGTTCGATTTGGCTTCGGCACTGGAACACGAGCCCTGACTATTCGCATCGATTCCGGAATCTCCTCCTTCTTCCTTGTCTTGAATATTCAAATTAAGCGGTGACATTTCTTCGAGGTTATCCTCTTTTTCACTGTCATCTTCATCATCGTCATCCTTTTCTTCGCTCGGCTTCGATTCTATCATCTTCCGCTTTTCCTCTTTTTTCTCTAACTTTTTCTTTTTCTTTTTTTCCCTCCTACGAGCCGCTGCTGCTTTGCGGCTTTCCTCTCGCGTCTTCTCCAAGTGTAACTCCTCCAACAGTATAGAAGCATTTTTATACGCTTTCACGTCTTGGGCTTCTTTGGCAGCGCGGATCACTTTGACACACTCGTTACACTTTTCCAGAAGCTCTTTATCACTTACCGTTGAAATGTATCGAGTCATCTCTTGATCGGAAGGGAACTGAGTCACGTGATTCACCATCCACTTTACCACCTTTGTATGGCCCTTTCGAAAGGCTGCCATTAAGCACGACACTTTTCTGTTGTCCTGTGAGTCTATGTCGGCGTCATGTTTGTAGAGGCTTTCGACTACGGTTAAATGGCCTCCGTTTGCCGCCAGCCAGAGAGGGGAATTGCCTTTTTTGTTCTTCACTTCCACAGCAGCTCCTCTATAGAGTAATAATTCCACAAATTTGAGATGTCCCTTATCCGCTGCAATAGTAAGAGCTGTATCCCTTGACGAGGGAACCGGTGCTGCGTTCACATCAGCTCCTTTATCCAACAATACTCGACCTACCTCTATATATCCACCACTGGCTGCCTCCATTAATGGGGTTAGACCAGTTTTGGCTCTGTGCTCCACATTGGCTTTACGATCTAATAACAAACTCACTACCTCATGCCTGCCTTGGAAACAGGCGAGAGTAAGGGCTGTATTACGATTGGTCTCTATTTGGGCATTTATATCCGATCCCATATCTAACAACAGTTTCACTGCTGAGGTATGTCCATTCATCGCTGCCAACATTAACGGCGAAATTCCTAGCTTACTTCCAGTCCTAGAATTGATCTCGGCTCCCTTTTGCAACAGGAGCTTGATGATATTCACATATCCTCCACTCGCAGCCAGACTAAGAGGGGTATAGTCCGACACGTTCCTGTGCTCCTTGTTCGCTCCTACGTTCAACAATAATTCAACCACTTCAAACCTTCCACCGGAACAGGCCAAAGACAGGGGCGTGTCTTTGGTCCGTTCTGACTGTGCCTCCATGTCGGCACCAAACTTTAACAGCACTTCCACGACTTTTACATGACCAGCTGTTGCAGCCAGAATCAAGGGCGTGAATCCCTTCTTATCTCTGTGCTCAATATTCGCACATCGATTGATGAGAAGTTCTACCAATTCCTCATGCCCTCCAGCACATGCCAGTGTTAAAGCTGTATCATGATTTGAGTCCGTCTCCGAGTCAACATCTATCGTTTTGTCTGTGAGAGTTGGAGTCGCCGCTGTTGGGTAGGGCTGTCCATAGTTTGGCATTGAAGTGTCAATGTTGTAACCAGGCTGATTTCCTCCAGGAGGGGCGTGTCTATTAACTGTACACCTCTTATCCTTTCGGGACAACTTGTCGAAATTCTTCTTTGAACCTCCTCCACTGCCACTTCCACCAACTGGGGCTGATTTGGTGGTCGCCGCAGGATTATTCCCATTATTGGACATAAAGTCGGTTACATTCAAATTTTGAAGCTTTTCCAATTTAACCGACGGTGAGGATAGCTTTTGATCGTTCGGCTGAACTCCGCCATTGGCAGTCTTGGTTTGGGTGGCCTGAGTGTGCTGGAAACAAGATGGATTCAACACCTCCTGACCTCCAGTGTTTGGCAAAATCTGATGCGGCTGTAAGACAGTTAGATTACTCTGCATAATTGGATCAATTGGTTGTTGTTGTTGGCCTTGATGAAGTTGCTGAATGTTATCGAACCGACAATTGTTCTCATTGATCTGATGCTGTTGCATCGGGTTCATGTTGATCTGCAGCTGCTGTTGTTGTTGCTGTGCTGCCAACATTTGAGACATTTGCTGGTTATTCAAGCTCGCTTGCAGTTGTTGCTGCTGCTGCTGATCGTGCTGCTGCTGTTTCAACTCTTGCAACTGCTGTTTCAACACATACTGATTCGCATCCCGGAACTTTTTCTTACAACTCTTTCCATCCTGCTGCAATTCGGCTAATAGATGATCAATCAATTGTCCTTCTGGCATTTGCTGTTGTTGCTGCTGCTGGGCAGTGATCTGTTGCAGTTGGGGCAGTTGTTGCTGCAACGGATGCTGCTGAGGGGCAATGTGCGCCGCCCGATTTGCTGCAGGGGGAGAGGGGCAAGAATGATCATCTCGATTAGTGTCCCATTGGGCTTTACATGAACTATTCATACCAATTATGTTGGCAAAAATATCGGCCGTTTCTGGTCTCGTCAAAGTTGGATCATTCTAAAATTAAAAAATAGAAAAATAATCAGAATCAGTAAAAATCAGTAAAAAAAAACCGCTTTACAGAAGAAATTAGTCACATTTTTGTGGAAGAAACTAAAATATGTTTTTTATATTTTAAAGGTTTTCAATTTATTTTTATGTTTATTGTTTTATATCATTTCTGTATTTTAATTATATTATGTCCACTTTAAAATTAAAACATGAGCGAGTATTGACAAAACTGACTTTTAAATTGAATTAAAAAGCTATTTTTGATAAAGATTGAGTTTATATGGTAAAAATATTGTATTATTTAAAAATAGTCCTAATAATTAGATTGTTTTATTACAATGTAAAGACGATGATATAATTCTCCAATACGTTGTTTTAAATAATAATTTCAAACCTGAATAGCTACTGGAAGGTTCGGTACACCCAAAGCACTGATTGCTCCTAGAATATAGTAATCGAGTTCCGATTTGCTAGGCTCCTTCATGTCATCCTCCGACGCTGAAATCATGTTGTTATCGTTCGAAACATCTTCCACATTTAAGGAGTCCAGTGATTCCTCAATCGCAGGATAGATTTCACAATCGGGAATCGTTTCAGGATCACTATCGTCTAGTGCGAACATATGCAAATGATCAAGTTCTGAATCCATGGTTTGACCTGTAAAAAAATTAAATTAATTTCATTATTTTCTATTCTTGTCATACATGTTAAACACGAATATTATACCTTGTTCCAGTTCTTGATTCTCCTTCAAATATTGCTGCATAAACGTACTCATATTTGCAAATGGCTTTTGGGATTTCCCAGACTGCTTTTGAAATTGCACGAATGCCGGAATATAGGACAGTGGCATATCAGAACAAACGGCACAGATTACACTCATTATTTCTGTAAAACAAATCAGAATTGTCGAATGTAATTGACAAAAATTGTAACTGAACAATTCCGAAAATGTAATATGTGCAAGGTTTTTAATGAAAAAAGAACAAAATTGAACACATAATATCAAAGTGTGTAAAGTATAGACAAATGAGAAGGAAATATACAAACTAAAATATGTAGAATTAAATGATTTTGTAAATGTAATCAAGTTTGTCAGAGTAACATGACTATTAATTTAAGAACATTAAAATTTTATTTAAAATTTATGTTTTACATCGAAAATAATTTTGTAACTTTTCAAAGATTTAAAATAAATTGGTAAAGTTTTTTTTATTAAAAAGGATAAAGTGATTATGAATTATTGGAAAAAAGTGTGGTTGATGATTTTAAGAATTATTTTTTTTTGCGATTTTGTTCAAGAATAGCACTTTATCATTCGACTAGCAAAGTACTTTGTTACCTACCGTGTTGTAAACTACTATTAAAAGTATTGAATATGATATGAATTTGATAAAATTAATTATAATATAAAATACCTGAAATGGTGTCATTCTCAAATCGATCATCTCCAGCAGTTGATTTGGGTTGATCGGTGATCAATCGTTGAGCGATCTTCTGGAGGGGGTGGTTCGGTGACTGGGCCACCATTTGCCACATCTTCCACTGAGAATTGATCTGTTCATCTGAGTCTGACGAGGAGGTTACATTTTGATTTTGGGTCTCGTCTTTTCCTTCACCACCTTCCGCCACCTGTTGCTCTTCCATGCAGTCGTCTTCGAAAAGGGGCTGTTGTTGTTGCTGCTGTTCATGCAATTGTTGCTGCAACTGATGGTGGTACTGTAATTCCAACATTTCAGCTGTTAATCGATGTTCCTCATTCACATTGATTAATGTCGTCGTCGAGCTCGGGGACGAGGGCTGCGATTGCGACGGATTCGGCGTTAAAATGTTGATTATATTGTTCACATTGTTCAGTGTAGTTGTTAGGGTTTGCTGCTGGAGCTGTTGTTGTTGGTATTGGAATTGGTTATTTTCCAGATATTGAGAAAGGAATTCCGGTTTCGAATCTGAAACCTGCAGACTATTGGCCATCATCTGCTGCTGCTGTTGCAACTGATCCTGATCTGCTCTAATAAACCAATCCGGAGCTTCTTGTTGAAACTGGGGCTTCAAATGTAAACGCGTCATCTTTTTGTTATTTTGAGGCATTTCTGAAAGCTGCAAAATAAACGATATTCGTTAAATAAATAAAAGTATAGAAATATTAAAAAATGAAACACAATACTATTTTGTTCTGACATTAACCTTCCAATTAGCGCTCTAGTGCGGTAAAGTTTTAACTTTGTCATTATTATTCAAAACAAATTTCTTATTGTTATATAGGTATTATTAACACTTTACTAAATAACATTAAAATGCATTATATTTCTTAATTATTATAGCAATAATAACACATAAATTGTATTAAAATTTCAGGATTAGAGAATTTGTTTTTGCACAAAACGTAGTTTGCAGACTTGTAGGCAATTGTGTTGCCGATTTCGTTCCATTAGCGCCTTCGTTTTACTAAGGTTGTATTCTAACTATATTCATTGCTTATACCAAAAATAATAAAATAATATTGCTTTGAATCAACTTGAAATAGATTGACGTTCTATCACTCAGAGTTATTGTAAAACATGCGATAATTACAATTTTCTCTTTTAGGAGCTTACAGAAAAAAGATACCGTAATAAAAACTATATAAACTCACCATGGTCTTAGCATTATTAATAGCAGTAGAAGTGGATGCATTTTGCTGCAAAAGGCTGGTGTTAATGTTGGTCGTCGCAGGGTTCAAGATGTTCGTTACAGATTTTCGATTCACCGCATTTTTGCCATCTCCTCCTTTGGAGACACGCTTCACCTTTGGCCTGTCACTGATCGCCGTCTCCTGGGACACCTCTGACGGCTGCATTATTTGATGGTGATGGCTCCCTTGCTGCAAACTTGATGAACAGGGTTGAACTTTGACTGGAGACGTTGACGGTGTCATTTCATTGGCCGAAGATGATAAGGGTATATTAACATCTTGTAATAATTGGGATTGTTGTTCTTGGTCACCATCCCCCACCGAAAACTCCAATTGTTTCGCAACTGTAAAAACATTATTTTAATATACTAAAACCAACAAAAAATAGAAGAAAAAAAACTTACTGGAAGAATGGATATTGACAAGCATATCCGAAGGCAACGTCCCATCAAAAATTTTGATTTTCGGATTATCATAATTAAGAAACGGATACTCGAGCATCTTGTCCTGATGTTGCTGCAGGTCGGCGTCAATACGCTCCGGGGATACATCAGCCATTGCTACTACGTCCGCTTCACAGAGGGGTGGTGGGGGTGGAGGAGATTGAAAGTTGGTTGTTACATAAATCATGTTCTCGTCTTCTCCCAACGGTTCTGATCGCACTTTTTGCTGCTGTTGGACCTCAGTTGGGAACACGTTAATAATGTTAGGCTTATCTATAACCGATTGTTGCTGAATGGTACCAGCTTTCGACTTTCTTGTCACACTTTTTTGCTTTACGTTGGTCATTGCGCCAATATTGGACAGTTGTTGAGGGGTTGGAGGTAAATTAATTGAAGACTGATCCACCGTGGACTGGGGTATTACTATTCCAGGATTGATACCCTGCTGCTGTTGTTGCTGCTGCAGTTGGTGATGTTGGAGGAAACTGTTATTCAAGTTGTTAATCAGGTGATTCACGACCTCTGGCTGAGATTTGGTTAGACCAAGAGTGAGGCCGTCCTTGAATCCGGCAGCTTGAATGAACTCCGATAGAATAGGTGCTGAAGGATTGTTCAACAACTTGGATAGAATCTTCTCCTCAGACATGGTATCAATTTTCGCCTTCAAATGCTGATGATAGAGCATTTCATTGTGATTCACCCGGACCGCTTCTGGGACGTCCTGTAGGCCTGGTGGGGCTGTCAACAACTGCCTTTGCTGCTGCTGTTGTTGCTGCTGCTGTTGATTGACCATTAACTGGGCTTGCAATTGATGCTGTTGCAACTGTTGCAGTTGTTGTTGCTTTGTGGCTGCGGCATTCGCTGCTTGGTGCATCAACATCGGCTGGATGGGTTGGGGTAACTGTTGCAAGTCCTGGGGAGCCTGCATAAGCATTTGACTGTTTAGAATATTAGCTCCTGGAGGAGCAGGCATCGATTGATCTAGTTGATTCCCACTAAACAGCGACAAGGGATAGTCAAGTAGGAGCTGAACTACACCAATGTGTCCCCCTTTAGCAGCTTCAATCAGCATTGTGCTGTTATCCTTCAGTCGATAAAACGGATCTGCACCACTCTTCAGTAACAACTCGACTACAGTCTGATGACCACCAGCACAAGCCAGGGAAAGAGGAGTATGATCATTATTTGCCGTCTTCCTGTTGACCATAGCCCCTTTGTTGATCAAAAACTTGACCGTGCAGATGTGTCCCGCTCGACAAGCCTTCATCAAAGGGGTTCTTCCACCCTCAGACTCGTGCTCCAATTTGGCATTATAGTTTAATAACACTTCTGCCACATCGGTGTGCCCATTCTCACAAGCATAAGTTAGAGCAGTGTCCCCCGTTTGAGTTTGGGCGTGAACATCGGCTCCGTATTCGAGAAGAAACTTGACCAGGTCAATGTGCCCCTCTTGGGCAGCCTCCATCAGCGGTGTAGAAGCTCCCAATTCAATATCAGCCCCATTCCTTAGCAGATAAGCAGCCACATCCAAGAAACCTCCACAACAAGCTAGTGTTAAAGCTGTCTCTTGGGTCTCCTCCGTTTGGGCGTTGATATTTGCCCCTTGAGCCAACAAAAGTCTCACCATCTCCTCGTGCCCCTCTCTGGCCGCCTCCATCAACGGAGTATAGCTCTCATCGTTCACCTCCTCTATATTAGCTCCGCGTTCGATCAACAGCATCGCCAATTGCGTGTGACCGCCGCACGCCGCCAAAGTCAGAGGTGACTCAAAGGAATCGGTCGGCATATTGACCTGAGCGCCAGAGTCCAACAGCAACTTGGCCACTTCCACATGCCCGTCCATAGACGCCTCCATCAACGCCGTGTGCATCTCATCGGTTTTATGCTCCTGATCCGCACCAGCCTCCAATAAAAACCTAACCATCTCTAAATGGCCCTTATAACAAGCCAATGTAAGCGCACTTTCCTTAAACTCATTCGAATGTGTATTTATTCCCGCTCCATGCTCCAACAGAATCTGTAATGAGACACAAACATTCGCCAATTTTTTTTTATTAGTATTAAATAATAACAGAAAACTGATTAACATTAACATCGCTTGCGTCAGATAAGATCAAGCGCCTTCATTGTTCGAGAATACAAAGGAGGGCGATGTACAAAATAGCTCTTAAAGGTTCTAGCATTTATAATCACATCTATATTGAATCGATTTAATTTTTGTAAGAAAATCAAACCAATTAGGTCGATAGTTGCAACAAAATACCAAATTACCTTTTCGAAAAATTATCTCAACACCCTACCATTATAATCCTCAAAAACTCATATCTCGGATTTAATCATTTGCCATTTGTAATGCAATAAAAACCCTTATTCCCGCTTCCGCTATCAATATTCATGAAAGACATATGTAATTGATACCAAATTTCGTCTTCGCCGATCAAATCGATATGTATACGTACTCACAAAAAAATTGGATATTCGGGAATGTAATCTTTATATAAATGGTTTTTGAATGCTGCAAAACTTTGACAATTGAAATGCATAATAAACTATCATGAAAATTACAACAAAATTTAACAACGCAAAAGCTATAAGATCATAATGAAATAATATGCATTATTTATCCAAACAAAACCATGGTAGGAACCAAGATAGATATATGTTAGGATCTCCATCTTCCTTAGCCTTTCCATTACATAGAGAAACAATATAAATATAAATACTTTATATAATATTTGTAAAAACAATTTCATAGGTACATATGGCCTTACTAGTGGTTTAAAAAAATTAATAATATATTTGATGAATTTGTCATATTGAAATGTATCTTCTATAATACCAAATTAATTACCGTCCATATTCGCAATATTTTTTACGGAACGTATTTCCTGAGAATAAGGAGATTTTACTGTACTTTATTTTTATAAATTAAAACTGTAAAGCAGTTAATCAAATTTTACCTTGGCCACTTCAACATGTCCTGCTGAGGCAGCTTCCATCAATGGAGTGTGACCATTCTCATTGTGATCTTCTACATTTGCACCACTCTCCAGCAGCTCCTGTACTGCTTCCACATGACCCGCTGCGCACGCATACATTAGTGGTGTGTTACCTAAAATTTTATTCATAAAAATCCAATCTATTTAACTTAACTGAAAAGAAAAATCACCTGTAGAAGACTGAGCATTAACATCAGCCCCATGACTAATTAAAAGTCTGATTATATTAACATGTCCGGCAGACGCTGCTTCCATTAAGGGGGTGCAATCATTCTTTTGACCACGATCCTCCACTTGAGCTGACATTGCCAACAGCACCTATTTTATTATCAGAAAACGAAATATTATTTCTCGAACCGTAAAATCCAAACTTTAAAACATATACCTGTGCCAATTCATAATATCCAGCTGAACAAGCCAAGGAAAGCAATGACTCTCCGTCATCTGTACCCTCGTTAATTGTGCTATTCCCTTCCCCCAATAAACGTCGTACTGCATTCACATCGTTATCCGTGCAGGCAGCTATCAGAGACCTCGACAACAAACTGAAACCACGAAGAATTCTGCTTTAGATCAGTTGGGATCCGTTAAATTGGACTCCCGAGATATTGACTCAATTTTTTTAGGATTTGTACGGGCTTTGTGGAAAGAGAGAAAAAAAGTTTTACTTACTTCTTGTCCCGTGGACTACTGTCTGTTCGCATTCTATTTAAGGCCTGAGCAGCTTCATCTGAAATGAATATTGCAATATTAAAATTAATAAAATATAATTTAGAATACAGCCTTTTAGCTAAAATAAAAATATTCTTTTATGCAATTTTAAAATGTACCTTACATTTTAACAGTGCATAAAAGAATATTTTTTGCGATTCCATTATATATATATCTTGAATTTGCACATTTCATCATGCGACCGTAAGATCAACAAATACTTTTTAAATTAGTTTCTCCTGGATTTTGAAGAGGATTGAAAAAAATGTATGTACTATTCGGGTGTTAAATACACTTTTAACCTAAATACCATAAAATTCTCACATTGCGATTACAATGTTCCCTCGTTAAAACAACTGATTTTACACCCTTTTATCTTAAATAACTATTTTTAAATAAATAGTAACTATATATATACCAGCAGCTTCTAGAAGCGCTTCCAGCCGGGCCTTAGTATTATGTCCCTGACTCGTATTATCCCGATCGTCGCACAAGAATTTGTTGTTTTCATAATCCGGTATTTGGATGCTGGTCTCATCCTCCTCCTCATCGTCCTCGTCATCATCTTCGTCGTCCTCATCATCATCATCGTCGTCGTCTTCATCCCCGTCCTCGTCTTCCTCATCATCATCTTCGTCGTCCTCATCGTGTTCGTCCAAGTTCTACATATTTAATAATAAATTAATTATTTGATATTTAAAAATATAAATTTGAAATTAGAATTCGTAAAATTATATTGTTTGTATTTACCTCATTCTCCTCATCCTCTTCGGAATCAATTCGAAACGTTCGATCTATTGGGAATGAGTCCACCTGGAATAAAATTAAAGTTATTAAACTCTAATTCAATTAAATTTGAATTAAGTTACTCAAAACGTGCATTTATTAGTTGATTCAACACAATCAAATTTATTATTAATTTATAACAAAACATAATACTTATATTAAATAAATTTGGGATATATTTTTAATCTTTTTGATTAAATAAAAACTATTAATTGACTTAATAATTAACTTTAATTATTAATGTTGTGTTCAATTTTGTGAATCCCCTAACAGTTTTTTTTACTATACACACTCGTATCTGTCTACAATCGCGCGCCCATTCACAAATTCAAACCACAACGCCAGCAGAATAGTGTAATAGAGTTCGGATAGTTTGCTCTAAATGAGACTGGTCAATGTATGGTAACGCTCGCGACATAATAATAAAACATTGGTATGCCGCCAAATTAAAATCATAGCCCCGTCAGCAGTATACTGATCGGAAGTGTTTAATCAACACACAACAAATAATAAAACATTGGTTCTAAGAGTAGTGCCCAGCACAATTGGATAGGCCAAACAATTGTCTAAAAAATATAGATTAAATCGTACAATTTCTTTGACTTTGTGACTGACAATTTATAACTATCTTTTAATCAATAATCCTAAAAAACTAACATTTTTTAAGTTTCAAAGCGTTAGAAAAGCAACACAATAAAAAAAATTACACGTTTAAAATTGGTATTTATTAAGCAGTAGCCAACAATAGGAAAGGTTATTCAAATCCAACAAGGGGCCTCTCTTTGCCAAGGAATGGTCCATACACATCCCTTTCACCACTTACCAATAAATCTGGCCTTAGACACAAACATGCCAGCAGTATCTAAAAATATTGAGCAAAGTTTCCATAAATTCCGAGTAGAAAAAGAAAAACTCTTAAAAACACAATTTTAAAATGTGTTTTAATTTACTGGGATAAAGTTTAAACAATTTATTAACGAGTGTCAGCCACACCTTAATTTAAGCATTAAATCCATTATTTTTCTGATTTATTACTTGAAACCCTCACATTTAAACTTCTAAAGCAATTAAAACTAAACTTTATTTAAATAAATTTTAATAATAATTAATATTAATTTCATTATTTATATAGAGTAACCACTAGTTTTTTATTATAATATTATAAATTAATTCCTATTTTTATTGTAAAATCACTTAATACCATTATTATTCAATATATTTCCTTATAATCGGTAAAAAGAACAGTTTGGCACACCACTTTAATTTCTTTGCAATTGAAATTGAACACGGCCATTTATCGCACTGCCTTTGTTAATTTTTAAATAAATTGGTAATTAATTAACTAGTAAAATTAACCTGTTTGACTAAACAAACGGAATAGAGCCAAAACTTTTATATTATTAACAAAACATAGGTGATAAAATAAAAATTTCAACAATCGTTACATAAAGTACTAGACATCAAAAGATAAATGAACGACAAGAGTGCAAATCCTGTTGCAAACTCCATTTAACATTGCCAGATAGCCTCTAATCGAATAATTTTGGAGTAGGTCATCCATTGGTAAATAATAGAATTCACAAAACAGAGCCTCCGGAAGAGAATATCATTCCCGACGAGACGAATCGTTGTGTGAGAGTGAGATGGGCGGTGCACGAGACGAGTATACACAAAAACTGAGATGTCGAATCGGTGCATACCAATTTTCTTAATCCTTTCGACTCCATTTAAGCCACTTTTCACTTATTCCTTATCACGAAAACTGTTTCACGGCAAACAGGGGCACATTGTCTACAATTTCCACGACTTTACACTCACTGAGATGCGGTAATTAACTCGGAAAAGGCGATTAACTTTTCAGTACTTTTGTCGTGTCGTCGGTCGCGAAATAGAAGTTAGAGCCGCCAGACAAGGACAGCTATATTTTCAGCATTCAGACGAAACTGGACTAAGTCCATAAAAATGTTTTCAAATATGCAAAAATTCCTTTTACAAAAAAGGGATGCCAAATTGATGATTACTATAATTAATCTGATTTTAAGGTTATACAAGAATTTTAACATTTTTTAAAATATCCCATGCTTTGTTGAAAAAACTATTTCTTTGTAATATTATCTTTGGATTTCGTTTGTCATTTTAAAATGCCTATATAAAGATAATTCCCATGAATTATTCACTGCCTGAATTCCCGTTGAAGGGAAATCAAATAAATGAAGTGCATATGATTTTGCCAGTTGCCTCGGAGAGAGACAGACAAAACATTAATCATCGTTACTTAATCAGAGATTGATTCGGGGGCAGAGAAGAGCACATTTTCCAACATTGGCTCTCACCTCAGATACGGACTCCTCGTCGTCCTCCTCCTTGGAGTCATCCGAAGAGGAGTCGACACGCTGCGGCTGCTGTGGAAACTCTGAAAATGACCTATCCACATTCGCTGCTGCTGCTGGTGCGTTCCTGCTCTTGAAGTCACGCTTGTTCGTAGTCACTGCGGCCTCTGCCCCTTGTGCGGGTGCCGCGGAAGACGGAGGATCACTGGACTGGTTCGCAGAGGCAGCGCTAGATAACTCCTTGCCACCATTGTTACTCCGAGCACTGCTACTGCTGCTGAGGGTCGACGAATTGGCCACTACCACTGTTCCACTACCACAATTATTATTATTATTAGTTATTGCATTCGCTTTCTTATTTCCACCCATTTTCTAGCATATCCACCACACGAAAACAACACCTCCACCATCCACTGCTCACTGGCCACACTTTGTGCGTATTTTAATGTGGAAAAACACTTTACTTTCGTTGTTCCCTTTAAGGAAAAGATTTTTAAGAAAAATTTTTTTAATAGATTTTCACAAGGAACCTAATTGTTTGATAATTCGACGAACTGTCAGAAAACCCGTTATTATACAAAACTATTACTATTATTTCTTGATTCCTTTTTTGA
>JXOV01037938.1:0-26264 GCA_001014945.1 Clogmia albipunctata
CTTAGGACATCTGAGATTATAAGAGCAATTGGGTACTACTAACTACAACATCGAGTAAATTAATAGCCCACCTTGCATGATCTTATTGGTCTAAAATTTGTACTTTTGTTGAACTTATAATGAGAAGTTTTATTCGTAGTGATGATTTCTGATCATATAAGCACTAGTACCTATTCATACCAATTTTAATAATATAATTTATATTTAAGGTTAAACTAAAATTGCGCTAGGAGGGTTATTATTTTTCTTGCAGTTATATATTATCAGTGAAACTTATGCTGAATTGAAGTTACATAATTTTTAATGTACAATCAATTAAAAGGGGAACATTTGAAAAATAAATTTTCTTCGCGGATTGTTGCAATTTTATGAGAAAACTGGCGTGAATATCATACTACAAACCCATTATATTTAACTGCAGTAATGCCAATAATTTTTGTAATACTAAAGCTTTTGGCACAAGATTTGGTTAACATATGGCGATGTTTTCTGTAAAGTGGCTAGACCTATACTGCCCTAGTGTGCATTGCTGAAAACACTTTTTCCCATCCCATCTTAATGTCCTGCAAGATCATTTTAATAATTCATCCATCATATTATATTAAAATACTATATCGATAGCAACAAATTAGGGGCACCAATTAAAGAAAGGGTGATATACAAAGGGAGGCCTCTGGCTGTCCACCATACACTTGGTGATACGTTATCGTGCATCGTTACAATTATCTTATCCATATATTTTTATATGAATAGGAATTACAATCCCCGAGCGGGCTCTAAGGCCAACTTACCAATACAAATAGTGCTGTTTTATAAATATAATATTTAAATTTTCGACATTTTTATTAGGTGAGAAACTTACGATTTTAAATAATGAATCTGTTATAAATAAATCAAATTAGAAGAATTAAAGACCACTTACAAACTAATTAATATTATTTTATAGAAGTTTTTGTACTGTCGGCTATACTTCTTAACAAAACTAGATTCCGTATAAAAACTTTTAATATGCTTTGAATTCAATTTTTTATATACTATACAACAATATCAAACGATAAAAGTAAACTATTCTTAATAATTGAATTAAATTGTGTTTTGAAATTCTGATTTTCCACACGGAATCGTAATAAATTCCGATAACTATGGCTAGATTTTACTTTTGGTCTTGGTTCAGGTCAGGCAGCGCGGTGGCAGCAATTAAAGCCGGCAATGGTAATGAACGAGGTGGAATGGAATTGAATGGGAGAAAATTGAAAACGGGTCTCTAGAACTGGACTGAACTGGTGGCTGGTGTGGACTCGCCTCTCAACACCAGGTGGAGTCGAGTACAATAAACTTGAGTCATTGTCATTGCCATTGGGTGCTCTGGTATCGAGAGTAGAAGAGGAGGAGGTGGAGGAAATGGACCTGGACTTGGATAAACGTTGACTATGAACTGACCAAGTAATCGGAGGGTTTCGGATCGATAAATCCAAATGGAGAACGGGAAATATTCCAAACAGAGTGAATATTAATTATGATTTTGAAATCATGGACCGAATAGAGGATTGCAATTGTTTTTGTGTCTCCTCTCTCACTGCGACTCTTGGTCCAGTTTTCTGTCTCTAGTCATGCGAATATTCAACAAAATTCCAATTTATCAACTCTCGGTCTTTCTCTCTTATTGTTGGTCAAAAATGTAAAATCTGAACATTATGTGCATCCACCAAAACCGGGCAACAACGGGGAAAATATTGCAAATAATAAAAACAGAGAACATTGCAAATTTTAACGGCCAAACAAAGCACATATTTACAAATACCACATTACATTCGAAATTACAACTATGTCGCATAGGAATTTAATGATGACGATGGGCCGTGGCCGTAAAATTGAATTTAAAGCGAAACACCATAATACTTGCAATTTTTCAACACATACTGGTGCTGATGACGATGATGATAGTATCTCTTTCGCTCCCTCGGTGCGAGCTTTAATGAAATGCCTCCATGTCATAGCTGACATCGAAACTTTGTCGTCAAATTTTTGGAATCTACTGTTCATGTCGAATGGTTACAACTCTTTTTTTTACGGTTTGCAGTTTTAATGGGCTGAAAATAAAGTTTCTTCAATCGAAATAATTACACGAACATTAAAGTTCTAATGCATTCATTTCGGAATTCTATACCGACATCAAAGTTGATATGATTAACTTTACTGGAAATATTCGTGAACTGGTAATTAATAGTTTTTACATAGTTGTGTGAAATAGTTTACTACAAGTTGGATATTTGTAAAAGTTCACAAAAAGCGATGCCATTTTTTAATACTTTGAGTATATTTAAAACAATTATTATCCACCTATCAATTTAAATGTCTGATTAAAACCAATATCTTTATGTATTTAATATAAAACTGCAATAATTAAATACAAATGATATAACGAAGTCATTGAATAATTAATATAAAAACGACATAATAAAATTTTTATTTTGAACAAATACTGATTAAAACCACAAGGAATTCTCAGAAATAATACATTTGTAAATCATTGCCTATTAATTGATGATATTATTGAGTTCATTTACCTACAAATCAGGAAATTTGAAATAATTACATTATCATAAAATTTAATCCAATGAGAGACTAAGCAAACCATGTACAATTATAGTAGTAATTTATATATAATATATTATATACATTCGAAGCAAAATTATACCAAGCCGCTATCTATCATAAATCCTTGGAATGATGGATGCCCCCTACGGCCTCCTTAATGTGTTTTCCCTTTTTATTTTAATGGTATCGATGTTGGATTAATTCTATGGGCAATTGACCTGTTATTCAGCACTTCACTCAAAGCCAGTATAGGTTTTAAATATTAAAATGAAAAAATTAAATTATAGATACACAAGTTAAATTAAGGTAAGTTAAAATTTGAAAACAAAATAATATCGTTTTAATTTTTTTTATTGAGCTCATTATTTTAAATATAAAATTCTTCTTTTTTTTTTATTAAAATATAGATTTAATTTAAAACAAGTGTTATACAATCATCAGTATGCATGTAGAATTTTAATATTATTCCTAAAAAGATTAAATGAAGGATTTAATGTTTTTTTTTAATATTTTGAATAAATATAATTCCATAATTACTATTACTTAAGTACCTAAAACTCTGTTACTGACTGTAAATATTGAAAAAGTGTCATAAATTTTGCGCCGTACATTATCGTACTTTATTAATAAACATTCTCGCATAACTGTCATTCAAAATAGCTTTGATTTCATTTGTTAAAGGAGCAATGTGTAGGCCTGAAAGCGATTTCTTACCCTTCGCCACCGCACAACAAATACCCGATTAACGGCGAAATGGAATTTATGGGTGGCATTTTGCGATTTTTTTGTTAACATTTCAAAATTAAACTTTCGTCGCTCTCTCGTTTAAGAGTAAAGTTTTCTTGAATGCGGGAAATTTTCGGATATGAAAACAAACTTTTCCAGCGCACATTTCCATTACAGACAATGGTAAACTTGTGGGGGAGAGTGTATTTGTGTTTTTATAAGCGACGTTTATAACAAATTTTGACAAGTGATAAAGAAAAAGGAGCAAACGGAAGCTGAAGTGTGATTTAACATGATCTGTAGAAATTAGCAACTTGTAATTGCTTTACAGTGAAAAAAGAGAGCGAAGTGGGCACTTTACCAACAATTGAGTATCTTAAAAGTTTTGCCCAAACACCCTTCCCACTTGAAGGGGCGTTTTAAGTGGAGCCTCGTTTTTCCTAAGACGTCACTATTTATGATAGAGTATCCAAAAATTCCTAATCAATTATTTATTCAAGGGGTTGCTCGACCCCAAAGGGCGGATAACGTTCGAACCCCATTCAATAAATTTCCTTCGTTTCACGCTTTTTAATTTGCTCTAAAAATCGTTCAAAGTCCCCTCTTCAAACTTGCCTGGCCCTTTAAAGGCATCAATTTTGCTGCCTCTCTTTTAATCTCGCCAGCCAGTGGTGCTGGTGCTGGGAAGAACCGTCCATCATCCAGCTGTCGATAAAGGACGTTATCAGGCAGTTAAATTATTGGCTTTTAGGGTGTGAGAGGCCCAGGGAGGACTTAATGGTGGACGGAAGAAATGATGGAGAAAATCCGAATAAAGTAATCTTGACAATTTGGCAGCACCAGCCAGCAGAGAAAAAGGAAGAAAAGGCGTAAATTAGCAAATTACACAGCTTTCCCAATTTTGGGTAATCAAATACACATACTGATTACCACGTACCAAATAAGTAGCAATAAAGCTATTTGGGTAATAATGGCATAATCTATATCGACCATTTCAATAAAGTTCCCATATTTAGTGTTTGCGATTAAATAGAAATCCTTACTTGACATTTCTCAGTATACAAGAAGAATCAAATGAGGAAAGGTCATAAAATTATTCTGATTTGTTTATTTTTCTTAAAATTTGAAGATCATTAAATTGAATTTTACTATTATTACTTTTAGCTTAGGTACCACCTAATACAATGACCTATTTCTGGCATAATTATTTTTGCCAGATATCAAATTCTCGAAATAATTTAAATACCTCGGAGTTGAATATGAGCTTTAGGGTAGCAATAATATAAATTGGCTTAACTAAATTTAATCCCTTTCTGTTTTCTTGTTAATAATTATTTACCCTAATATTCCATTTAGAAATGAGTGAACTTTAACATAAAATAATTTAAATTTACTTAAGCAAAAGATTTCTATAATTTCTTGAAATTTGAAAGATAAATAAAGTTTTGCGGTTTTCGTTTAATTCATAAAGATTGGCTAAATAATGTTTCTGATATCTATGTTGTACTCAAAAGTTGGAAACCATGTTTATCTAATACAAAAATCAATAAAGAAGCTAGTATAGCTTGTATGTTCATTAAATAATTTAATAACTAATACAGACTTTATGCCTTAACGTAAATGAAAATAGCTTCCATGTTTTGACTTAAATTACATCAAACGTTTTCCAAAAATATTCCAAAGAGTATTTTTAAGCAAACGTATATATCTTAAATTGAATAAATTCGATTAATTTGTGTATCAAAAATTGTACGAAAAATTGCAATTTTCTTTCAATTTATGGAGAAACGACGAGATGAAAATAATTCAATTTAACTACATTTTACAACTGTTTCATCTTAAAGAAGTTTCCTACGACAAATAAATCAATAGTAATAATCGGCTTTTCTTCGTGGTTGTGATCTATTCCATTATTGCTCTAATAGTCTGAAATAAGACGAATAAAACCGGTGACTTTCATTGGGGAGGAAAATGGAATAATGTGTGGCACTGAATTAAATTGTTTCCAAACGCCTAATCATCCTAAATTAACTGTCGCTTCAGACATTGAGGGAGGGAGAGTAAATGGGAAAGAAAGAGATGAAGGAACATATTTCTATGCCCATATTGTCATTACCAGAGACCGAGATTCAGACAAGATTGAAGTCATATCGCGTACACACACCCACAACACAACTGCCTGAAGAGCTTGATTCAAAGGCGGATAAATAGAAAAATTGCCATTGTCAGTTAGTAAGAATTATATATATTTTTTTCTTCGTTTTCGCAATTCTCTCATTTGCGAATCGAAGGAGCGTGAATTCCGGTTGTTTGTCATGATGATGTTCCCGCGCCCGACGCCGTGTGGATCGGTCGGGGCAGGAAGGAGCAGAGCAGCAACCGGGATTGATGAAGAGGGTTGTCTCTAAAATGACATAAATGCGCGCTTCAGGGTTAAAATTGAATTTAATTTACAAGCTTCTGTTGCTCTTGTCTTGTTTGATTATTTTTTTCATTATCCCCATTATTATTATTATCATTTCGCTTTTGTCGTAGCTCTCCTCTTTTGGAGCCAGATGGATGAATGGAAAAAAGTAAATGGGCAAACTTTTGATCATTGTTCTACCGCTACTGATGATGATAGACATGAAAATGGGTTTATTGTGTTCTAATTGGAAAGGAAAACAATTATTTGCTTCGGGGTGAAAGCTCTTTCACTCTCTTTCTCTATCTCTCTTTTGTCTCGGCTCATCTTCTTCGGCTTCTTCTTCTGTGCCTCTTATTATTAGAATTTCACCGCAATTTCCCCCTTTTTAGAGAAACAAAACTTGAATTATGTGCAAAACTCTACAAGCTGGAACCGATTTTTGGTAAATTTGCAAATTCGCTAATGAACCGTGACAAACTCCGTTGAGGTTTATATTTAATTAATTTCACCCCCCGAAAACTTGCCAAACGGTGGAAAAACTGCTCAAGTATGTAGTGAAGAGGAAGCAATTGAATTAATTAAAACTATAAAAGAGAAACACACTCAGAAGAGTATAAAACTGCCAAAATTAGAATGTCGAAAAAGGCAATATCGTGACTGCAAGTTTCGACTGGGGTCATGGTATTTATTTTTGTATTTTACCCAGTTTTTGTGTGCTCGGTAAAGTCTCTCATCACTTTGTGTGTTCCCATGCAATGCAGAAAAGTTTGCAACATCTTCTTCTTCTTGCTCACCTATTTCTAGTTTTATAGCACTGCGATACATAATATTGCTTTTCCCATATCGTTGAGAGGATGAAACGAATAACGACCAAAAAACTATATCCAAATGGAGGTCTGTTGAAGGGGGAACGACAAAAAACAGAGCAACAGCATAAAATGGAAACAATGAAAATTGCAAATGCGGAAAAAGTCAAATTAAATCGAACAAAGTAATATCGACATCATCGTCTTCATTAATGGGTTCATAGTCGAAATGCCAAAGTACGAAACCATTTGATCGTCTCCTCTCTCTCTGTTTTAAATGCCACTTCCTACAGATTTCTGGACAGAATTTTAGTGCTGTTACGTGTGGAAAAATAATGGATAGGAATAGCTTAACATTTATTTTTAAGATTGTGAAGATGTAACTGGTACGTGGTTGAATTGTTTTATTAAAGATAAAAAATAATTAGTAATTTCAAATAACGACAACTATTAAAATAATACTTAATCGAAAAGGCATTACTTAACTCATTCATATAATTGCAAAAGAGTTTTTCGAAGAATTTACAGTAAATTGGTAATTATGCTTGCCTAATAAAATAATTTATCTTGTTATGAATTTTAAAAAATCATAAAAATAGTACCTAAACTTAACACATTTGTTGATCTTAAAGACATATTACAAATATCTACTTTAAACACAATACTCGTATATTTATAATAAATCAACAGATCCAATGTTGGCAATGAATCTGAGTGCCAAACAATTTTCTGACAGTTAAATTATGAATATTATTTGGCATAGTATTACATTATGCGGTTAAGCAAAGATATCAATTTCTTGTTGGAGCAAAGACAAAAGGACGACTATCTCATATTTGTTAAATACGATGACCATTTGTTATTTGCAGATTAAACGAAACGAAAGGAAATCTGTTTAACTTTATAAGTTTAAAGTTAAGAAAATTCAACCGAAATGCTGATCAAATTGTGAATGATTACAAATTTCATTGAATATAAAGAAAACAGTCAGTTTGATTAATGGATAAATGAATATTTTTATAACCTTTCAATTATTTTTGATTTGCGTATAAATTTGAGAGAATCGGTAAATCCCCAAAATCAATGTCAATGAGGATTTTGCAAAGTTTTAAAATTATTATCGGATTTTAAGAAAATTTTCCATGAGTTCAGTATTAAATTTTAAAGGAATATATTAAATTTATAGTAATATTTTGGCAATTTCAAACGTAGCTCGCTTTTAGAGGTCGTATTATGCACCATTTTTATGAAATTGGCAAAACTGAAAGGATTACACTTATTTCGCAATTTGCGGAGAAATAAATGGATTTGGAGTCTCTCCCAAGTTGGACATTCAAAATGTAAACTGGATCTGATTGGACAAACAGCAGCGATGTTGTGCATCATCTGGCGTGATAATAAATGGGACGATGGTCACACGACTATGATGTAACGCTGTGGGCTCCATCTCCATCCGATCCAAGTGATGGCTTCTAAAATGTCACCGGCTGATGATGCCGACGACGACATCGCTGTCCATTCACTTTGACCATCATCATCGACCAGTGCAAAAGAACCCCGACGTAACACTCGGACAAACTATTACTATTAACCGCAGCAGTAGCACCAATTACACCACTACAAAATTGCTGTTGACCAACTCAACTCGACTCAACTCCATAGGCATCACCGCATCACAAATACAGTAATTGTCCATAGTAGAGATGAGAGGAGAATTATTAATGCCTATAATTGAATTTTGTGTAACGGAAATCGTATTATGTGTGTGATTTGATGGAAATTTAACATGATTATCGTCAAATTGTATTAAACAATTCTAGACTGGGATTCTGCCCAGAGACTGAAATACTATTTAGAGACAATAAAATGGACAGAGACACAAGTTATTACTGAATCTTAATTCAAATTTATTGACAATGTGTCAGTTCATCGACACTAACCTGTAATGGGTTAATAATGGTTCTTATTGCATTAGAGAGAGGATTTATTTCGGATACTGATGTGAATGCTAATCGACTTCGAGACATACGAGTAGACAGAAAAGGGTGTACCGATAAGGACAAACACAAGTTCTTAAAAATATTTATCCACTAGAAATGAAATAAAATTCCAAATCTAAATATTCATTACGTTCAAGTTTTATTATATATTTAATTTGAGTAATTTGTTTACGCTCTATATTGGAAAGAATATCAAACAAATCATTCTAAAATGGAATTCCAATCAAGTTGAGTAAGTACTTAACATTACTAAAATTACTATAAGTCTGTTTGCAAGAAAATTGTTTGCCTAAGTAAGGATTATGATAATAAGATTATAGAATATATGTATTCTGATAGTCAATTACTTAAATTACTTCCTATTTGAAAGATAAATCTCTCTATAAGTATTTTAAAATAAGTAGTCCATAATATAAGCTGCCATTTTTTATAAATTGAAATTCATATAAAAGTCCAATAATTCTTCTACTAAATCCTTATGAGATACTTTATTATTAAAGTGTGAGGGAAAATCATAAAAATATACAGAAGGAGTCGCTTATTTAAGCTCTCTGTCTCTAAGATGTTTTGTCTGTATTAACCGATTGTCTGGATTAAGCGATTGATTCTCAATGTATTTATATTCCGCTGAAGGATTGCTAGACATTTTGTCTGGAGAAAGCAATTGCCTATAATACTCGGGGTCTTATTTAGCGGCTTCTACTGTATATTGAACTTGATTTATAATGATCTATTTATTGTTCCTCATATTAATATATTTAACAATAAATTAAGTACTTGCCGAAGCTAGATTTACAATTGGTTTGAACTGGATGTTTCTCTTACCTGTAAAGAAAGAAAAAAGAATATTAATAATTTTATAAAAAAAACAAAATATTACTTCTAAAAACGATGCATCACTAAAAATCTTGACGTATGAATATCATTTCAAGTACAAATATATTTATAGACTAATATATAACAGAAAATAAAATTATTATATCAAGTGGAAATTAATAAACCATGATGAGTCTATTTTCTCATTAAGATGAGTAATGAACATTTATAGGACAGATTGGATGGAAATAAGAGTATTCTATAAATAAAATAATATATAGAAAAAATATTTATAATGTTGAAAACAGACTGTTTGTCCAGTCCATCAATCATTTTTGAGAGCCAGTAATTCCTAGAAATTTATATAAGAATTGCGTCAAATAATATATTAAAATATTATGGCTAAATAATGCAGCACGTTTTAGATAATGGGGATAAAATTCAAATTTCTATGACTAATTTTGACAATAACGTGTTTCTTTACAATAACTCTATTAAATGATATTTAAAGTTAAAAATAACAGAGATTCCTTTTTAAATAAATACAAAATCAGAAAAATCTGTAACCATGAAAATAAACGAAATATTTCATTCAATATAAACTAAATTGATCATAATAACTTAGATATTTTACTTTGATTGAATTATTTAATTAAAATCGGAGATTAAATGAGATCTTTTTAATGGTTCACCCTTTATGGTCGCCATTAGAAATATGTTTAATATTAGGCCTCTAAGTCAAGTTCTGAGGCCGAGGTCAGTAGATTTTGATCCAGTTCTCCTCGACTGGAATGACTTTTAATTAGATTGGTATATCACGAAGTAGTAAAATATATATTTACTCTTACAAAAGAGAGAAGGGGCGGAGAGGTGGGAGAATTTTATAGTGGCAAATTTATTACAGTACCACTTCAGTATTTCATTCAGCAAATTTGCACGTTTCTGAATCTGTACAACTTGATAAATGTCTGCGTTTCTCGCCGAGAAATTGTAATATATGTACTCTACTTCACAGATATTCATCACTCGCGCGCTTCTCTTCAAAATTGTAAACCATCTTTTGCTGCTTTCCGACTTCTTCTTTTTAAATTTCGCAAATTGAGCAAAATTTTGTAATAATCTCCTATTAAAGCGTAAAGTACTTTTAAACGCTCTTTTATTATCCAATAAACTGCGGGGTTTCTTTTAATTAGGAAGCGGCTTCCATTTCGACGATAAGATTTTCGCGGTCTTCTATCAAACGCGGCTCTTTAAATAAAAAAATAAGGAAACTAACGAGCTTTTCATTAATGCTCAAAACCGCGCAATTTGGTGACAAATATGTATCCAAATTTAGAACACTGTCAAAACCAGTTCGCATATCAGCAACACTGTCAACTGAAACACATTTTAATGGCTTTCCAAACAATTTGACGAATTTTAATTGAAAATCTCATGACGTATTTGTTAATTTCCGAATTTATTTCATTACCAGAATCAGATAATATGTATAAGGTTTAAGCAATAAAAATACCATTAATAGCCAACATTTATTTTGCAGATAAATCCATAAAACTACTTTATTATAAAGACAGACTAATGAAGTTAAATATAGAAACTTATGTTTAAAAAATAGTTTTTACATAAAATTTGGATTTGTTTTTAATGCTTTTGACAATAATTTTTTTAAATTGCATATAGTTTTGCATAAAACACGGTCGATAATTGTAATAAAATATATACTTGTAATGTAGGTTTTAAAAACTTTAGAGTTTATTACATTTTCTATTGACAATAAAATACATAAAAAGTAATTGTTTCATTCAAATATTTTGACTTAAAATTATATATGAAAAATTACGAAATGACAATTAATATCTTTAACTTCTCAACATATTCATCAACAAAGTAAGTAATCCCCATTAAAAATGAAAGTATCAGAGAACACATTACCCATAAATAATTACATCATTTACAACGGATGAAGAACGTGTCTTTAATTACAGTTAATTCTTTAAAATAAATAGCTTTTATTACATATATCCATCTACTATGTGAAACGTAAGTCCATTTTCATTTAATAATGCAATTAATTTTCTATTTCATGGAATCAATTAAAATCTGCAAAATGTGAATATTTATTCACATTTTTTCAATAATCAAAATAGCGACTAAAATTTCAATTTTATTTCATATGAAAACAATGAATATGAACAAATCATGGAGGATATTAATTCCTATAAATCATTAATATTCGATAAAAACGATTTTGTTTGAATTGCGAGGAGAGATAGAGAGAGCGCGGCAAAATAAATCTTAAAAAAAAGTGAACTCTCGGAAAAATTCCATTACCCAGCACATCTGGGTGTACGGTACATATGAATGAATTGGAAAAGTATGGGACAGAGTCGAGTAGAGAGAGAGGAGGCCTTTTGCGAAAAATGTTGTTATGCAAACAAACAATAAATTCCAAAATACTCATCCGCATATTGAATATTGTTTTCCAATCATTTATTGGAAAAATTGGTTAGATTTCCCAATAATATATTTCACCAATGCAGATCGTCCATACAATCATATTTTTGCAAAATCCATAACAGAAAAATGTGAGAGGAGAGACGAGAAAATACTTTAAGGTTATCCATACGTTTTGCATAATTTTTTCAATCAACGACTTTGATTTATTAAATTTACATGTAGAAAAATAACAGTGTTCTGGGAAGTAGTTTAATTGAATGCGCAGAAATTGAAAAGCAATTAAATTATAAGTGTCTGTAATCGCCGCCAAGTTTACACACAAAGATCAGAAACGAGTTTCCTTTCACGCGAGATTCATGAAAATGCTAATCAGATTCAATTTTCCCATCCGATATTCAGTCAATTGTTCACTACTTGATCGAATTAGTGCTACCGAAAACAGCAATTAATTCCATGTGCGCGACACTCAAATATGGGATCAAATGTCAAGGCTTTCATATTTACAGCCATTTAGTCGCTTTATCTGAAAGCGAAGATCACGGCGCAGGAGGCGCATGCCAATGATCGATGGGCATTTCTCAGAGTTAATTATATTATATACCGGTTCGAAAAAAGTTTCCCCCGCAGTTGGCATTGACATTGAAATGATACTCCTGTATCAATCCCAGTGATCTCAATGTCAAAAATGACTTTGATCGTACAAACACGATCCATGGAACGGGCATTGATAATTATTTTGTTATTTTTGTTTTATATTTCTTTCGAGAATTCGCTATACACAAAATCCCCCCAGAAACTGGTTTCTCCATAGGTCGTGGCTACAAAGTAAACAGTTTGAAGATCTGTTACAAAGCGATCTTATGCCGGCGCGATCTTTTCTTGTTTTCCTCTCAAATTCTCTGCCATCTTTGATTGTTTATTGATTTGCCAAAATTCTTGAAACTTTCCATTTATACTAATTTGTCACATTTTTTAAGTGTCATGTGATGGGTTTTTGGCGGTGTTTATTTGCTGAATGACAATCGATCGTCACCCAAGTGTCGCTTTGATTGTACATATACTGTGGTGACGCTTCAAAAGCTCCGTTCACGAACGTGTGTGCTGTTGTTGACAGCAGAGAAAAGAACGCAGCAAAACTTGAATAGAAGACTCTCTGCACAGATTAAGTATTATAATCGCAATAATACGCGAGCCCGGCACTGCTTGGCGATGATGATGGGTTGGGCTGTGTGTTGTGGTGCTGTTTCTGCTGCTGGAAGTGTGCAGGGGGAACCGAGAGGTCGGTGTCGGCGGTGCCTGGTACGGAGAGACTCTACGAACGAGCGCCCGGTGAACAGGTTTTTCAGAATTGTTTTTTTTTTCACTGTGCTGTGTATGCCAATGTGGATAATAGTTAGTTGGCTGGTTTGTTACACAACAAAAGCATCATCTACAATACATTTATGTGTATGTTTCAATCTAGATACGATGTTATAGAGAGACACTACAAGTATCTTCTTCTAAGGCGATGGCTCATGATTGCTTGTTTTAATAGGGTAACCAGTCTTTTTATTGAATTAAAACGGAACTTTTAGATTAAGAAGAATAAGTTACAATTTTTTCACTGCTAAAGTTGATTTATGCATTATAAATTAAACAATATTAATTGGTTGAGTTTAATATAATATTTTAAGAACGTTATTTTACAATCCATAAGAACTACTTTTTCGATTTCATGTTTACAGAAAATATCATTCAATTATATGTAATTTTTATATGTAACAGTATACTTATTTAAAGATTTTTTTATAACTAAGTTAGGGTCTTGACACATAAATATTTTGTTCTTTAATAAAACTTTTAACACTAAAACGTTGTTTTCCACCAAATAAATTTTTTTAATAAATGAAATTGGCTTAAAAATATTATTATGAATAAGAAAAGATGCTACTTCACTCTTATATCTACTTTCTTTTTTATTATTATCACTACTAATTCCAATACTAATTGACAGTTATTTTTTAGGGCAGATGTAGGAGAGCCTAAATCAATTTAAAACTGACCCAATTTCAGTTTTTTTCTTAAATATATAATTTTATTTAATTGTTTAAAGCAAACTTAACTTAACTGCTAAATTTACGATATTCTTGTATTACATTAAACTAAAAATTATTATTTTAATTCAATGTTTTAATATTTAGATTGTTTGACATATATTATATTTATGTTTGGAAACATGAATTTCAATAGAAATAGGAAAATGTATCGGAAAAAGACACCTTTTGGAAAACCGACCAAGTAAATGTTACTCAAATATCATACGGATAGCAATCCTAGCTAGTCATCTATTACTGGTCCGGATCTCAATTCATCGCAACTCATCACTGAAACCACACAGAATAGACATCACATGAATCAATGCTAAATTTATATTATTAAATTTATTGCATGGACGGTTTTTTGCGTAAATAAAATCACACAGCAGTATTCATTTTGAGCCAAAGCATAGGTCATCTCATCAACTGAACTTTAAAGTTGGAGGAGGTATTATTGTGTTCAATGAATTGAATGACATTCTCATCGTTTCCCTGCCAATTCGGGCTATTTTTATACAAAACAAGAATATCGATTTATCTGGATTCGCTTCCTTAATCCAGCTCCAAAAATATCAATTCACACATTTACTGTCAAGGAATTCCTAATTGGGAACAGTAATTTATCACGTCCGGACTATTTAATTTAATTAATACAATTTTTAACAATCACCCTCATTATTTAAAAAGCACTGTAACAGTGATTTTTAAAAATATCGCTAAATGTTGCAAATTAACACAAAAATCTTGTTAGTACAATAAAAGTGGGAATCGACTTATTTTTTATTGGTTTGTATTGGAACTTTTATAATATCAATTAATAAAATTTTTCTGTTTGACTATTAACAAACAATTCAGTGTTAATTGTTATAATGACTGTTAACAAGTGATTTTGCAAAAGGTCATTAGCGCAAAATGTTACAATACAATGCAAACTTTTTATTTTTCAAAATACACAAAATAATAGTCAAAATTATACAAATTCTAACAAGAAGTGAAAACTTCTTTTAATTGGGTAGAAATGTAAGCTAAATTTATTTAAGTAAGAAAATGTGACTTAAAGATTAGGATTGTTTGAAGAAAAACATAATAAAAATTGTTGTTAATACTATTTGAATGAGAATACAATATAATAAATACTAATATAACAAGGTTAAGATGTTAGCACTAATAAACACTAGTTTTTAAAATCACGAGTATAGAGAGTGAATTGCTAAATTCTTAACGACTTTGTGCATTTAAGAACAAATTAGCACAAATTCTTATCGACCTTGTTGTATAAATAACTATTATAATATTCTGTTTTGAGGTCACCTATTAATAGTAGTTAAAGGTAGTAGTGCCTTAAACATGTCCTTTCCTTACCAATTTTGTATAGTTTGGTAATACTAATTTTATGCAACCAAAATGCGCAGAATTATTTAAGAATCTTGTCTAAAAGCCCATTAAATTGGTAAAGCTTTTAATTAAATCTAGAGCATAATGTAAATTTGCCCTAAATACTGTATTGAAAGCTTTACTGGTCAATAAACGTCCGTCCACTTGATGTCCCAGTTGTTATTCTCTCTCGCTCTGTACAAGATAGATGGACTCATTCCAGATAGATAGAGGGACAGAAAAGTGGTCTGGACACGTCATTTATGCCCATATTGGATTTCGAGTAAATGGCCGCACAGCAAATTAGCGTGATGGGCTTTTGCTTTGCATTGAATTAATCTCCCGTCCAACAATCCGATTCATTTGGTTCGCTTGGGCCGCAAAGGGATTTTATTGCAAATTAATTGATGTGATTAATCACCAGGCCAGTCGGTAATTGCACGAATTTCGCCAGTACAGTAATTACTGGATTTAATTGAAAATTATTGAAATTGGGGTAGGGACGACTGACTGACCGGCTTAGAAATCGCTGTTGATTTAGCGAATTTTACAATTAACAACGCAGAAAAAAAATCTGCATAGTTGTGGATTATGTTGACCCATTTACTGGCCAAGTAATTTTGTTGATGACAAAACGTAATCAGCCGCCCGCTCGGCCAAATTGATGTTGCAAATTCGCAATTATCATAAATGCAAATTCAACCGGTAAATTGCAGTTTTTGAATAATTTGAAATCGAAAAAAGACACAACAATAATCATCATGGTAAAAAGAAGGTCTTTTGTTTGCCGAATGAAGAAACATCACATCACATCATATTTTATGTTACTTTTCTTATCCCACTGTCATTATTCGTATTCAATAATAAAATGTAATTTCGTCAAATTTCCTCAAATTGAGAAACTTCCTCATTAACTTGGAAATAACATGGCGCAGACAACGACCATTTACAAGCCACCACCGTGCTGCCGTCGTAGTCAGCGTCGCAACAAGTGGACACAAATGCGTCGTCGTCATAATCATCATCATCTGCTTCTTCTTCTTACTCCTCCTCTTCTTTTTTGTTGTCTTGTTTCCTCCAGTTCAGTCCACTTTTGTATTGTTATGTTATAAAAGTATGGAATAGTAATGAAATGACTACATTTACGAGTAACCGACAACGACGACGCTCTGATGATGGTAATGATGATTGAGGGGAGAAAAGTGGATGTTGAAATGTCCATCAACAAGTAACTAATACACATATTCCATTTTCTAATGAATCTCTTTGATTGCCCATTATCACGCTCGCTCCTTACGACGCCAGCCACTTTTCACTTTTCAATCCAAGTAGGTGCAGAAAAAATTAATAAAAAATTAGTAAAAACAACACACTTGGATCCACTTTTGAGCGCGTTTATAATCTTTTTAATCAGCATTGTTTGTTCTCTCTTCAAAAACGCAATTAATTCATTAAACAAACACCTGAGCATCGGATTTAACTACCGCTCATTTGATGTTAAATTGTCAAGATTCCTCCACAGTTCTCTTCCTCACGTCCCCCTCAAACCCTCTGCCCTTCTTATATTGGGGCTTCGTGCCAAATTCCCAGCTCATTAGTCCGACATCATCAATGGATGTGTGTGTGTACGAGAGATAATAACAGATTGGCCAGGGGAAATCATCCAACAAATAATGTGCTCGAGTGTCGTCCCAAAGACTGACCCCGTCCAGATTGATTGGATTTGTGAACTTATATATGTTATATGTTGGTACATAGTACAGCAGTTTTCACTACAGTATATCGTAATAATAAAATTAAGACAAATTTACCCACCCTGCAATTAGGAGCCAATTACTTTACTCTTCATTTATCTTAATTACAAATTAAAATTGTTAAACACAATGATTTTCTGTTTTATGTGAAACAATTTCAACGAGCAAATAAACTATTTTGATTGTTATGTTATTTCTTGTTAATAAAGAAATTAAATTTCTACTCTATATCATTAAATAGATGAGTAGGTAATGTACTTAAAACAAATCAAAAGTTAATGTATTAAAACATAATTGTTATCAGCAACAACTGCTATAAAAGAATTTACAAAGTTTATATTATATTCCAAATACGTAAATCCAAAATATATTTTCCATTCAAATTTGTGTAAATACCTTTAATATTAATCTAATTTTCAATTTTCCCATTGAAATATGTTCAAAATCAAACTCAATATTCAATTATTAATTTAAATTAATGTACTGAAACGTACTTAAACAATTAATAACGCATTCATCACAAACAAATTCAATTTCATTTAATTTTCGTAATTGAATTACTTAAACGGGCGAAAAGGGAGGTCATTTCCATAAATTTTCTTCAATATTTCCCCCCCAACAGAAAAAAAGAAAGTAAAAATTCGAAACGTGGGGTAAATGTAATTTAACAAATTTGAATCTGAAAATTACACTTAAGAAAAAATAAACACATTTGACATAAAATTAACAGTCATTTTGAATTATTGAAGAAATTCATTATAGAAATTTAAATAAAATATTAAGAGATAAAATATTGAATTTATAACTGTTGAATAAACTGACCTTGTTTAAAAGTTTATTTTCTTTTAAAGCCAATTTAAAATTTACATAAAAAGATAAGTTTTGAATTTTAATCAAAAGAATTCATCTATTAGACAAAGCCTGTTTTTATTAAGGTTTCTTGAGAATACCTTTGTGTAATTATTGAACAAGTTATAATTACTTAGTTTTAAAAACAACAGGCAATTAATTTTCCTTTTTAATATGGTATATAATGTAGATAAAAATAGACTTTATAAACAAGTGCTTTAAAAGAGTCTAATTGTCTGTAATGGCAATAAAATGTAAAATTTATTGACAAAGTTGGTTTTATTTGGGCTCCATTTCTACCTTTATTGTGGCGTAATAAATGGACAAATTGTTTTCGATAAAATTGAAAATAAATAAATGAAGAAAAAAACAATGAAAGCCAATCAATATTAACTGCTCATTTCAGGTGGAGTGTGCGGTGGGGAAAAGGGCAACAGCTAGTGAATAATAGTGTATTTACAGCATGTAAGTATTTGAACACGCTCGCCAATTTGAAGAGCGCGCGGTGCTACAGCCACAGCATAATGATTAGAAAGTTCTTCTTCTCAGAGTAGCAGCAGCAGCAGGCAGGCAGTAGTAGTACACTTTTCTTCTTACTTTTTCTACTTCTTCACTTCTTTCTTTGGCGCTCTGCTGCTGCTGCTGTCAATACGAATTTTACTTCCGTTTCTAGGTCACAGACGCTATTAACTCATTCCTATGCTCTATACTCTATTCACAGAAAAACAAGACATACACACACCTCCCAAAGAGCCAATTATTAATTCACTCCCCATTTATTCACTAATATTGGAGTAAAACGATTTTCTTTCATTCGAAACTATTGATGCGTTTCTCAAAATTAAATGTGCTCGAGCGGGGCCGGAGGAAGGGTGAAATGAATTGAATGGGGGACAGAGGGGGAGGGAATTCGATCCACAGAACTCGCTTTTGTTCAGAGGCTGCCTCTGATTATTCAGGTGAGAGATGTGTAGCTGGAGAGGAAGAAGGGGGGAATTGTTTGTGCATATTGATTTTCACAGAGGAATGTATGCTCTAGAGAGTGAAATTTTCCAATACACATAAAAATGTGGAACTAACAATTTTTATTACACAGAAACCAAATAACAACATTGCTGGCAAAACCCTTTTTGCAAATTGATTACTCTTTAAATTTTGAGCGAAAATACACAACCAGGAACTGAGAATTTCAAAAAGTGTGTCAAAATAAAGGACACAAGAGCAGTGGCATTGATGTATTAAGATTGAGAGAGTGAATAGATTCTGTTTTAATCTAAAGTAGAAAAAATAAGATGTTTTTAAATTGGTAAACGTTAACATCTTTTAATAATAAGGTTGGCCAAATTTTTAGTGTTGTTGTAGAACTGTGACGTCAGTTATCCTTTCAAATGATATGTATTCATAATTAATAACCCAATAATATTGCTTTCGACAGCTATTAATCGTATTAATTCAAAGAAATCAGCTATTACACATATTATTCATGTAAATCTTTAGCTCTAAAATTATTCTAAATTTTCTTGAATAAATTAATAAAAATGTTTTGCAGTAAGTTAGAAGAGACTTTTCTTCGAATATTTGTTATAAAATATGGAATAAGAAATTTAATTTAATAAAATAACCGTTACACCAAATGAATTGTAACTATCTTTAATATTATTTTTTTTCCAAAAAAGATAATTTATTTGCAATCAAATCTTATATTTCTTAAATTATCTAGAAATTTAATCATTTTATTATGTAAAATTTCAACCCCTGTAAAATTAAAATACATGTAAGATTAGAATTTAGATCTTTGTTCCGACCCTTTATCGAATTGATACGAGTATTTTCAAAGATTTGGGCTACATGATGGTTTATGTTGTACACTAGTACAAACTCAAGTTTGTACAAAAATTCTATGAATTTCCCGATTTTATTGAAAAATTTGCTCCGAAATGATTATTAAAGACATAGATCATTTTTTAAAAAGAATTTGTCTTCGGTTCGAAGTTTCCTTCTTATTTCAGTTGTTAAAAAGCTGTTGACTTTCCAGCTTTGTGGCATAGATAACTATTAAATAATATTTAATTTCTTTCAAATTTAAAAATCCATAATACCATTTTAATCCAATTCATCACTCGTAAGCACAATGATTTTTTTCTCTGAAAGTTGACAATAATCTAATTACATAAAAAGCGCGGGCCAATCATGTGATGTGAATTGCGATATTGAGAGAAGGTAATTTCCAATTGTGAACGATTTTGCATGTTTTATAAGAAAATTTAATTATTTTACAATTTCCACACACAAAAGCACTCAACTAAAATTGGATCCGCTATACGCCTAGAGCTGTGCAAATTGGTTTTCCTTTTATCAGGGATTAAGTAGAGATACACGCTTATTGGGAGATAATACACGTTCCGTTTTTCTACAGATTTTAATAGAATATTCCAGAAATACACACACACTCCCAAATAAATAAACAATTCCCTTGATATTCAAGTTATTTTGAATACACCGGTGAAGAGGGTTCCCCGAATATTTGAAATATATATGAGAATTTTGGGATTACCTTATTTAATTGGATTTGATTGATATCCTTATAACAATACTTTGAACACAACACGGTGTAGGTTTTTTTTAAAAAAAAATGAGAAGTTGAATTTGATGATTTTTTTTACGTTTTAGATTGAAAGGAATATCAAATTAATCATTCTAAAATGGAATTCAAATCTAGTCGAGTAAGGATTTAACATTACTAGAATCACTATAAGTCTGTCTGCATGAAAATTGTTTGCCTAAGTAATGTATTACGATAATAAGATTACAGAGGATATGAATTTTGATATTCTATTATCAAAATTACTTCCTACTGGAAAGATACATCTATTTGAACATTCCCAAATAATTTTCATATATAAGAGCATTATAAAATTCTAAGATATATGATAATCCTTAGACGATATGAAAGTATCATGCATTACATTCAGTTATTGCTAAATTTTAATTAAAATTTAAAATTCGAGGATTTTGAAGATTTCATCAATAATAGTAATTTAAATATATACTAGTAAAACATCTATTTGTATGTCCAAACTCTAAATAAACGATCTGATCCAAAGCCATTACCGTATTGGGCAAAGTGTGACCGGAATAAAATAAAAGCAAGCATCCGTTTCCAATTTTAACACCTAATACTTATTTCGTATTACCACATTTGTAAAACCGAATGTGACTTGACAGGAACATTTAATCCCAGAGTCCAGTGCGTGATAATAATGTCAATGATAGGGCTTGGGCTTGATTAACAGGAAAGAAGAAATGAGAGATGGAGAAAGGGAGAAATATTGTGTTATGTTTGTTCAATCCCTTACTAAATCACTATCCAATGCCCAGCAGAGTCCGCTCAGCCCACCGGCCCCTACAAACCAGCGGCACTAATCCCATCAAAGCAAACAGGTCTTGCAAAAACAATATGTCATCTAAAGTAAGCCATAAAGGACGAATGATAAAAGGGATGGGGAAAAACCCGGAATGTGCAAAGACACTGCTGATTAGTGTCGGTATTCAGGTGCAAACACATGTTGTGTACCCTTCTAATGTAATTCCGTTCCTCTTCTTTCTTCTCCATCATCATCATCACTTTGGCCGCAGCCGAGACCGGGGATTAGAGAGGGGCGAAAGGTGGGTGGTGTTGGTGGACAATTTGTTTTGTGGCCGACAACTCTGTTTCGTCTTCATCATCTTCATGTTCTTCTTCTACTACTACCGCTATTACTGATACACGGAAATGGGACACCGACCGATCAAACAGGTACGGCAAAGTGCAGCACATTTCGTAATGCAAATTTGCGGAACGGATAACTGCCAATTTGCTCAAGAAATTGGAAACTATGCTTCTGTAAATAGGGGGATAACTAAACAGTTTTCAACTTTTGTAATTAAGTACTGGTACGTTTTGGTAATATAAACTAATTGTAAACATGACAATAGAATTAGGACCCAGGACATACTATTATATGAAATTGATACCACATTCCAGCCTTTTTAAAGTCTCATTTTCAAAATTGGGTTAGAGAAAATAAAAATGAATTTCATTTTGACACATGGCAACTGTGAATTATCAATTAAGACAGGTTATTGTATACGTATCTTATTAGGGGTTATTAAAAGAAAAACTTTATATTAATGGTATAAAATAATATATTGCCTATAATATTAATCTAAAGTCGCTTAACGTAATATGTCACATACACATCTATCATTATTGGTTTGTGACGTCACGACATTTATGTTTAACTTAGATATTAATTGTTCTTTGAAAGAAGATATTTAACTTTGTATTAAGTAAATAAATACATGTGATAACTTCTTAGAACAATACTATTACGAACTAAATAGTGAAATCTCGTTGTTCGAAAATCAAAATGAAGTCATACAACTGCAATAACAATCAAAATCTCATCAACCTTATTGCTAAAAGACAATAAACTAAGCTAGACAATACCTTTGAGCTCCAGTTCCTAGAATAGTTATATAGGTCAGTCAAAATTTTCTATAAAAATATAATTTTAGCAAAATACTCGTACTCAATTATTAAATGACGTTTTCTTAATATTGATATAAAAAGGTGGTTTTCATTAATTTATGCTTCAATAAAAAATGAAACTTTTTAAATGAAACATAATAATCGTCACGACTTGAAAAACTTAATGAATACAGGCATGAAAAATGTACTATAGAAATGAAAAGATACAACTTCATTCTAGTCTGGAGAATGAAACATCAAAATGTTTCATTAAATGTTATGTTTCTATTTTTTAGAACTACAAAAAGCACCCCAGAGTATCAAAGTTATGTTTCCCATATAAATATTTAATTAGTTTATGTGCTATTTTACAAATGAAAATTGGGAAAAATAGCATTCGTTTCTCGACGTTTAATTCAGTTTTTTCAAAGGAAGCTATTCGCGTCGTCGACTTCCTCTCCTAGCGGAAACAGCCTTCCTTCTTGAAAACCGAAACTTAAAGCGTTTTGAAACGAAAATAACTATTTATATTCAACATTTATATTAAATTAAAAAATTATTGATTAATTTTTAATCTCTTATTAAATCTTCAACATTTTAAACAATTTCCGAATACAATAAAAATATGACTCGTATGATAATTTCCAAATTTTCTTACTAAAAGTGATATTTTGGCATCCTATTTACAAACAATTTTAATGCTCTATTAANATTCAACATTTATATTAAATTAAAAAATTATTGATTAATTTTTAATCTCTTATTAAATCTTCAACATTTTAAACAATTTCCGAATACAATAAAAATATGACTCGTATGATAATTTCCAAATTTTCTTACTAAAAGTGATATTTTGGCATCCTATTTACAAACAATTTTAATGCTCTATTAAATTAGGATTATCTGCAAACTTTCCGTGCAATCCCCTTTAATTTTATAACCATAACCAGATTGAAAACATAGGTATTAATGATAATGGAAAATACGAGTAGATCCCGAAACTTTGCGCACCGAAGTGGGTTTGCTTCTAATTAAACCAAATGCAGATTTAGACGACTGTCTTAATGGTAATTGCAATGAACTCTGGCGCTTGTAACGTGCGTTCGAGGCGAGAGGGAATAATTAACAAGTCATTAAATGGTGTGTTTCGCTGCCCACATCCAGACAAAAATGAGACGAGACCAATAAACTGTAATTAAGTCTGCGCTCCATAAGGACTGATCCTGGATTACTGAAATCTAATATTTTCCTAAATGAGTCTTTTAATAGACTTTTAGAACAGATTCTCTTCTCCTACTAATCTACAGAGCCATTGTTTCAAAATTAAGAAATTGTCCATAAAAGTAATAATAATCTCAATTGATTTTATTACGTCTTTAATTCAAACCATTGAAACTCTTCCAAAATGTCAATGTCAAGGTTAAATTAAGTTTGTTTTAAATAATTATATACCATTAGAATAAGATTTTATAAGACAGTCATTGGATTTAATAACGTGCTGTAAGTTGAACGAGTCTCCTGTCATTTTTAGTCTCTAATAATCTTTTTATGAAAATAGGTTTTTATCAGCTCAAGATGAAAATCAACTTATGGTTTTTATTATTAGTTTAAATTTTACTATTTTTCTTTGGGTTTCTCCGGATTTGATTTATTAGAATAATAATGTTAGTTGAATTTTCCCAAGATAACTTTTTAATGCATTAAAGTATTAAGTGTAAAAACGAGTAAAGCTAAAAGGGCCAAAGATCATTGTTATTTTTTATTATTCCTCGTTATTTTTCTTTTTTGTGGATATTATGACAATTTTATTCCATTTCTGATATAAAACCATAATTTCTCCCCAATGCTTTTACCTTCCTAGCATAAAAAAGTGAATGTACCACGGCGAGTTAAAATTTTTAGTTAATCGTGGAAATGCAATTACACGCTATCGCTCGTATGGAATTTAATGGAGACAAATAATACATTTCCACACTTTTTTCTCCTGTCCATACTATATCTTAAGAACCTCGCAGCACAACGGTTAATAAAAGTCTCATTTTCTTTTCTGTTCTTTTTTGTTGTTGCTATTCCAAGTTGTGTCCCACTCTCCGAAAAATCTTGATTGAATTTAATAGGTTTACTGACCTGTTTGCTGTCCGCCGCTGAATGTGGATTCGGTGACGAGTTGCCCACCAACAACGGTACTCCAGCCAATTAGCACATTGATCCAGATCAGCCAACAGTAGCCGGCCATAATGGACAACGACACTTTATTCCAACGACCAGAACCAGAAGTAGCAGCAGTCGATGCAGTCGGCGCCGATGACGTCGCGAAAATTCGCAACTGTGATTTAATCATCTTGCTGGTGATTAAACCGTTTGCCACATCTAATCACGCACACACATATACACTATTTAAGGACTATTTAATGAGAACTGCCCTCTGTTTAAACACTCTCTTTTTTCTTTATTTTTTTTTTATTAAAATAATAAAACACTGTTTGCACTTAATCACCTTTCCACTTTTCACAGTTGTCCTTGATCTTCCCAACACCACAACCACAAAAACAAAAAAAGTGTAATTTCCACTGGGTTTTTATCCCAATTAAATTTTGCCGGACCAACAAAAACAAACACGAAACTCTGTTAATCACATTCCACTGAAAATAAAATGTACATTAATAAAATTGTATTGGTCTAAAAACAAGGAATTACTTAATGGGGTTTTAATCCCCTGCAAAGAACATTAAAGTCCCGATTAATGGGAATTAAGCAAAAAAAAAGTCAAAAATTGTGATTTGCAGACTGGATTTTTTCATGGACTGATTACTAATTCTATTCAATCGACAATATTGATATTGGCAATAGAAATTGATTTCAAATTCCTATCCACACCATCAAGGATTATCATCCATTCACATTTCTCGCATTCGTACATTATTTTATCCATAAAACAATCACACAAAACTGAATATAAAACGGTTCCATTGGTTTTATTTATTATCATAGATGAATCGAATTTTTTGTTGATTTAATTGCCCATTTGTCCACTGTGGGCTTCCAATAAAGGGACGCTCAGTTCATCCCATCAATCAATTTTGTATCGGGTCCTTTTTATAGGTTACATTGTTGAACGTGAGAGAAACTTTGACCCATTTTGCGAAAATAATTAATATAAAATTGAAAGTTTGCAAACAACAAACTTTGATGGCGAAATAATTACAATTGTTTTTGTTGCCTATATCTATTATACATCTATCTATACAGTCACGATTGCAGCTTATCCTTGAACAACCGCCAATTTCCTAGTTTGCCCGCGCCAATTTATTATAGCCATCATCTCCATCCGGATGAGCCAAACCATCAGCACCGTTTACAGTACTCTCTGACAAGGTGCAAACTTCATATAACGTGACTCGATTTGCATTCATTTCCTCCCCAATGCAAAACAGTCAGGGCCAAAAATTAAGAACAGTTTAATTAATTAGTAAAGACCAATAATTAATAAGTAAATTTCGAAAAATAAATGAAAGAAATCGAAAATAATTGAAAAGAATCTAAAAAAATTTAAAAGAAATATAAAATATCTAATATATTAATATATGTTAGTTTAAAATAAATATTGTTTACGTTAGTTTCTATTTATAGTATAATTAAATTCGCATAAAAGTTCTGGTATATTTTTAGCAAAATTACAGAGCGTAAACTAGTCATTAAAATGTTTTTATTGCAAAAATGTGACCAGAAACCAACCATAAAATTGGATGTCTGATCATAACTTATATAAAAATCCAATTTATTTTGTAAAAATAAATCATTATAATGAAATTATTCATTTTTGATTAAATTAAATGCGAAATTAAATAGTAAAACTGATTCATGTTAATAGTTATTTATACAACAAGGTCGA
>JXOV01037939.1:0-21098 GCA_001014945.1 Clogmia albipunctata
TTCGAATTATGAGAAAATAGTATAAGAATTTTTCGAATTCAGCTAAAGTGATGATGTCTATCGAAAACTATGCTCATTTAGCATTGTGGACGATTATATGGGCACAATGGGACAGTTACGAGTAATATTTTCTGACATACCAGGTTTTTCGGCTATTACTCGACGTAGCTAACAAACGGCTCGACATATTTAACTCAAACTACACTATTTTGAAGACCATTAAATTACCAACAAATTGTCCATACATAGTTTTGAAATTGAGCTGCTGGGTTCCAGTCATTTCGGCATTAAAAGTTATGATTTATTTGTTGAACTATGTCTTGTAATTGTTCCAAATGTATATTAAATCTGCTGATATATTTTATTTAGTTCGTAGCCAATGTTGTAAAAGGATGAAACAATATTTATGTATGGAGAAAATCCGCACAGATTTTACAATTAATTGCAACAAACCTAGGCACACTTAGACCAACAAGGAAGTACATAATAAATTTCCTATATTTGTTCTGTTGAAATTCTAAAAGATAAATGTTGAATTTAGAAAAGTAAAGAAGAATTCTGGTAAATAACATTATATTAAAAAAGTTAAAGATTCTAATTTTGGTAAATAGCATGGCATTATGAAATTGCACATAAGGTTTGCATACATTGAAATTTAAATACCACGAAAATACAGAACAATCTATTGGACAGGTCCATTCTATAGCAAATATTAATATTTTTATTTCATCCTGTGTGAAAGGGGATGTCTTGCTGGAGACCTTCATTACTTTTAACTCTTGTCGTTGTATCAATGTTTAACTCTTTTATAATGGTTGTAATGCATCGTTATAACTATTTTTATTTGATCAGTTGTCGGTCTTTTTATGGCCTGGGTTAAAAAATGTACAATTTATCCTTCAAATGGTGCCAGAAATTTGACATTGAAACAAATTTGTTAGTAGAATATGACTTTCTTTTTATCATTAGTGAAAAAAAATTATTTTTTTATTAGTGCGAAAAAGTGACGCATTATGAAATTCAAATCGATTTGCACCCTTGCTTATAGGAAAGAGTACTACTTTTATACTACTTTTATACTTATCCTTTTATCGATCCAAAATAATATACACAATCCAAGTTTATGATGGCTTTAAAACAACCTTGTTAGTCTTTATTGTTCCTGTTTCTCACTCTCAATTTTGAAAATAAAAAAGATCTTTAATGGTTCAAACAATAATTGTAAAATGGGGTTAAACTTTAAAAAGTAAAAACTAAAAAAGGGAAAGTATTTAAAGTAATTTATTTGGTTTTTTATATAAATAAAGGTAATCGAAAACAGTTTATAGTTTTATTGCCATCTCTGTATATATTAAAATAATTTAACAACAATCTCATTTGTTGATCTCATTAAATTATTTTTGTAGTGTTTTCTTCATTTTTTTTTGTTTTGTTTGAGCTTTGCTCATCATCTTCTAGAGTTTTCAACAAGTTGTCTTATTGGCTACTTTATATAAATATAGAGAGAGAGTACGAATAAAGTTTGTGTGTGTTGCCGTTGCTTTGTCCTTGCGTTCCTTTTATCAATCGAACATGGCCATTGACGACGTCGGGACCACCTCCAAGAGCATTTGGAAGAAGATGGTTATATTGTCTGAAATGGAGACAAGGGGAAAAAAATTCAATTTAGACTTGATTTAATTTCGTCGAAATGAAATTTATCTCACTCATAAACTTCGTCTGGTATCCGTAATGCACGAATGGGACGTACAGTAACAGCCCGGCGAAAATGAAACAGACCGCGTACAGATACTCAATCTGTGGCTTGTCGATTATTGGCGCTGCCACCAAATATGTGGAGATGACTAAAACCAACAAGGGAATGATCAATGGCACCTGGAAATGAAGGGGAATGGATTATTATATTTTAATTAGATATTAATTACACAGGTCTGCAGCATAGAAGGCTGTTAGGATATTTTCAACTGATTTTTATGTATTTAGGTGTCCTAAATCCTATTCACTTAAATGCTATTAATTCACTAATAATACACTAAAAACAAATAGTCAATGAAAAGATAACCCGTTGGTTGCGATTAACTCTCTATGTTCGTTAAAAGAATTGAAAGGGAATTTAAATAAAACGGAAACCTAAATAGTTCCTGAGTGTAGGGTTTATTGTAAAACACCTAGTAATTCTACAATAATAAGGTTTGGGGATAACTTAAAGACGAAAATAAAAATTTTAATGGTTTTAAAATTAATACGAGCCATAATTATAATCAATTTTAAAATAAAGGATCTCCCTCTTAGTTAATGTTTCATAGCAATAATCTCATTTTTATGTCAAAGAGAAAAAATTGAATTAATACAGCAACATTGAAATCTAATGGATTCATTAAAGATCTCTATCAACTCACAGAATATTATCTTAATTTAATTGATTTGTAGTAGACAGAATCAAATGTTGAAAAACCTTGTCTTATCGATCCCTTTCCAATTTCCTAAATTCATATCTCTCTCACTACAACAATGTAAATAACTCAATGATTATAAAATATGACATTACGTATATAATATTTAAAAAAAACAAGAACTGCTCTCTTCTTCGAATGAGGGACCACAACGCTAAGTCCAAAATAAATGAATAAACATTTAATTTTATTGGAGACAGTAGAGTGGTCCAATCTCAATGCATAATATAGGAAGGAAAACTTTGTGTAGTGACGAGAAGACATACAGCAGCACTACCTCCCACAGATTCTATAGAAGTCTAAAAGTAGTTCTGCTTTACAGTGGCGGACTACCATTTTTGATTATTAAATGTTTTTTCAAGTTTAAGTGTTATTCACATACAATTTGATTTTCAGAAAATGATTAAAAACTGTTCGATAAGTACATATTAAGATTCAAATGACAATTTGAGGCATATGCGAAAATAATATATTTTCTAATAAAAACATTAATAAAAAATATATTGAGTTTAAATTATCTCCACCAGACGCCTCCAGGAGACAATCACTCAAAATTGCATTAAGCTCCTAATTGGGCCTAGAAGCCCGCTAATTTTAAGTAGATGCAAAATCAAGTACTTATTGATTATTTATTCTTATTTCTGTTTTTTTCATGAAAAACTTACTTTTATTTATGAATTGTATATTTAAATATTTTTTCCAGTAGCTTTTCTTAAAATGAAATGGAAATAAGTTCCTTATAATTAGAAAACATGACGTTCAACGACAAAATGAAGGTCATTTTCGGATTTAGCACACCCAAAACCATTGGAAATAGGAATAGAAACTAAAACAGCTCTCCTTTTTTCTCGCAAACTTGTGTTATCTAAAATTTATTCACCTTATAGGGCCTTGGATAGTTGGGTTTAGTGTACCTCATCACAATTAAAGCCAACATAGCACCTCCGTAGAAAATCCATGCTGTAAAACTGAAAAAATCTATCAAGGAATCAATTGTCCCGTAAAGGACCATTGCTGTCGCAATCAGACTCTGTAATTGGGAAGAAAGGGAGATTGAAAATTAGTGAAAAAATTCTTAAATTGCTATTACAATGCGTTTTTACATGAAAAATCAGACCAGGAGCCGGAGTAAGTCGCCTGATGTGGACATAGGATAAAATGTCCAGCAGATGCCCTTCGCGACTAGCCGCAAAGCAGAGTCTGAAGAGCACATTGAATACTAGAAATTAGAGAACGTTTTTATGGAGTCACGTGTCTAGATCATCTTACCGTCCAGCGGCGAAGAGCGTTCCATTGGCACTGCCAAAAGTGCTGATGGTGACACTCAACGGCATCAGCCAGGCAAATGCACCGAGGATCCGGTTGCCAAAAGTCACCGCCACCGCCTCAGACTCAATCATCTCCGTCGCCGACATAACAGCCAAATAGGACAGGTTTATCAAAGCGTAGCACAGCGTCACCAAAGGAATTCCAATTATTATGGACCGCGGAAGATTCCTAAAAGTAGTTTCAATTTATTATTAATATATTTTCTAAGATTGCATTTGATCTATACAAAATAGTAAAAGAAAAAGAAGTATTTGTATAGTAATATAAATATTTTCTCTTTAAAAACAATTTATAGCACTAGTACTTTAAAGAATTCTTTAAGGATCTATCTATCGATTTGATACAGATCTCTTTCGGAGACCCGAGGTGGTGTCTCCGAGAAAGATTTGCAGAAGACAGTTCAGTTGTGAATCGTTTAATGTACTTATCGAAGGATTACAAGTTAATCGAACATTTAAGAGAAGCACAAATCAAATCTCATTTTAAAAAAGTGAGAGATAATAGTTGTAGAACCGGTTGAACACGAAACCATTACCATTACACAAATCAATGATTTTAAATTATAAATTAAGAAGGTTCACGGGAAAATCTAATAACTGATATTATTTTATTGAGCTCACATCTTCCGGATCCTGTTAGAAAAGTATTTTAAGGGAAAAAATCAATTTCAACATTAAATGACCTTTTAAGGCCACATTTTGTTGTAAACAAATATATACAAATTGTCAATTCTGTGAATGAAGCCTGTTGGTCACTAAGATTGATTTTGAATTGGACTATTCAATTTGTATACAATTTTTAGTCACAAACACATTTAAAGTTGAAAGAATGGAGTGGTCGGTCTACCGCTCTTTCCGTTCTTTTTTATATCATATATGGACCCAATTTGGATGAATTTTTCACAAAAACAAGGGTGTATCACAAATATTTCTGATGGGAAAGAAAGAAACAAAGATATAAAATCAATCCTCTCTTAGATTACACAATTATAGAAAAGAAGAAAAAAAACAATGAAAATTGTTTTTGTGACATAAGTCACTTTGAGATTGTTTTTTTTTAATAAAACATTGTTTTTGGTTAAAATTTGTTTGAAAATGAATGAAGGCTTGTACAAAACACGAACGATATCAATTGTTTACACATTGGCCTTTTTTAAAACAACTTGTGTTTAATATCTGCCTTTTCTTATAGACTTTTTTTATAGTTTTATAAATAACTAATAATTTATTTATTAATACCAAACTTGACCATTTTAAAATTTATAAAAACTAAATTTCCTTTATATTACTATTTTTAATAAGTATTTTTTTAAAATTTAGACATCATTTAACATTTATCGCCCATTTAGTAGAGAACAAATAAGTAACAAGCAATTATTACTAATTTTGAAATTGTTTAAAATATTCATTTTCAATAATCCACAAAGGTCAAATACTTTCATTGAACCTAACGATAAAAGCTGTAGTTATGTCTAAATATAGATAAAATTAATATTATATAGCTTATACAACCACAGAAGTATATAGAACTTGATAAACAAAAACATCTCGTGAGGTCGAGACATAAATGGAATAATGTAGTATTCCACCAGGCGTCTCTACCGGTTCACATTGTGAGATTGCCTGACTGAAAACTATACCAGGTCGTTGAAATCACTTTTTATGGTAATTTATTCGGTTACAAACGACGTATTAATTTATTATGTAAACAACAGATAAAACTTGAGTAAAAAATCTAAATTGAATATAATAATATAAAAAGATTTGTGAAATGATTCGTATTTAAATAAAGTTATCATTATGTAGTTTTTGTTGCCTAAATGTTATTTTTATAACTAGGGCGGTAAGTGATACATTATTTAACATTTATAATCATGCGTAGCGATTTAAAGAATTGTTTTATGTTTTATGCATTTTTAACAAATCAATACATAAATCTTTGAATTTTAAATAAATTAAATCAATATTCCACACATAATACGAGTACGTGTATACTATATAACCTTTTTTTAAACCTGATAAGGGCAGATTTTAAAACGTTCGTACGTGTTCTACAAATATATGAGCCTCAGTGTCAGGGGAGGTTTTTTACACGAAAGTTATACGTTTATGGTTCTACCCGTGTCATGTGACCAAGATTACGTCAAATATTTTCGTTTTTCGTATATTTTGAAGAGTATTTCAATATAAGTTATATTTTACTCGAGTGAAAAATTTGCTTTTTTTCTAATTCAGAAACGATTGATAATTTATCATTTTCTCTTTTTCCGCATTTGTTTCCTAATCAAACGAACAGATGGTTTTACATCCTTGTAGCACAAATAATTATTATGAAATTATATTACAATTGTTGAAGGGCTAGTGCTTAAGGTAACTATTTAGGATCATCTTAAAAACTTCTTGCCACGCATTTGATTTAAATAATGCCTGTTGAAATCTTATTGTAGAAGACGTAATACAGAAATGATCATGTGAAGTATAGTCTTATATACTTTTCGAGGTGAGACGAAGCAGGTCTCCGTGAATACGTTGAAAAAGGATATTTTAAATAAGAATCAATATTGGTTATTGGTTTGTGGGCGAAGAACCCGCACGGGTTTTATAGCCTTTTATAGCCCTTATTCACATATAAAATATGTGTAAAAGATAATTGTCCAGATGAACGAAAACGTGTCAATGGTTGTTTGGTTGACAGTCATACGCTCCTCGACGTAATTCGCCCTAGCTCTCTCTTCCAATTGAGATCGAAAGGAAGAGCTAGGGCGAATTATTGGCCCAATTGTTATATAATAATAGTTAAAAAATATTTTTATGTGTTTAATGTGATAAAATAAGTGTTTATTAGGCCCACCATTCGCCACCGCACACTAGGGCAGTATAGGAAAAGTAACTTTTCAGGAAGGGTTCAATGTTAGTAATTTGGACAGTTAGTATGGATTAAATCAGTGAATGAAGGTATATGATAAGAAGTTAGGGTTATAGAACAGATTTCCTGTACTAAATCCCAGATTCAGACTCGTTCTTTTGTTAATTAATAATTACTTGGTAGCAAATGTCTTCTATATGTCAAAATGAATATAATGGGATAGGTCAGGGAAAATGCGCAACTAGAACCGCCATTTCGCACCTCACACTAGGGCAGTAAAGCGCTTCTCACTTTACAAGAATAAAAATGCTTATCGACCTAGTTATAAATGGCAATTGAGTCTTAAAAACCCCTTAATTCAATTTCAAACTATCTACACGTTTATAAGAATCAAAGTAGGACGCCTTAAATACGTTGGAAAGAAGGTTTCATAAAGGAAGGTTACAACAATAATAATTCTTTTCAATCTTTATCGATAAATGTAATTCGCCATTATGTCTTAAACCCCAAAGAAACTAATTTACAAAAGAAATTAAAACCCTTACTTGCTGGGATTGCGAATTTCCTCGGTGACATAGTTGAGATTGTTCCAGCCGTCGTAGGCCCAGAGACCGGTGTAGAAGGCGGTGGCGATGGCGCCCAGCGATGGAGTCGGCCCGGTAAATGCGTTCTGGAGGTGCTGCGTGTTGCCCTGGAACAGTTTGTAGACGCCCCCAAAGATGATAATGAGGACGGCGACCAGCTTGGCGGCGGTAAAGATATTTTGGACTGCCATGCCTAGATTAACGCTGTAACAATTGACGAATAAAATACAGACAATTGCTAAGACTGCTACCATTTTGACGACGGCCGTCGGCGGCTCGCACTCCTCCACAAAGGCCTCCACCGCGTACTTGGCGAACGAGAGGCAAATGATGGCCATCTGAGACGGTTTCAGCACCAGTGTCGACACCCATGAGAACAAAAATGCGGGAGGCGCTCCGAAGGCGTCCATGAAATAAGCCCACTCTGCACCGGAGGACGTGTTCATCGTTCCCAGCTCCGCGTACGCTAATGCACCTGTTTGAGGGAGGATGATTCAGAGAATTAGATATCATTGGATATTTGATGATGTAATAGAGTAATGATTCATGGATATAATGAAATTGTAATAAAGATTATCAATAATACTTTTATTTCAATTAAATTCGGTTCTATCAATGGCCATAATTAGTTTTTCGATTATTAATAAAGAGGAAAATAATACTTAATTACTAATCACATAAGTATTCATTCCTCATATAGGTGATTAATGTATTATTGACCTGAGAAATACCCGTATAATTTGATAATCATCAAAATTTGTCAACAGTGTTAAGAAATCTTTTCTGTTGAAACGACAACGGTGCCCAGACTAGTTCTACTGTGTTTTCGTAATCAAAGTTATTAATTACCCAATTTATTCATTTGCCAATTTCTTATTGATAGGTTTTTGCCACCGAGACAGAATACACCTACCACAAGACGACCACCCCTTCATTTCTCTTCGACATCCCTTTTGAATGATTGTAATTAGTTTTCCATTAATTATTGATTCGAAAACTGATAACAAACACGTAATTACTAATTACATGAGTATTCATTAGTAGAACAGGTAATTAATACATCACTGAGAAGAAAAGAATCCGAGCATTGGAGTAATCGTTATTTCACCACTACTAAAAAAGAAAAACCATTTCATTTGCAAAAAAATTACAACTCAAGTTAGTTTATGCATTTTTGTTACATAAAATTATTATTATGACACTTAAATTTATTCTGTCAATGATGCTTTTTTTAAAGCACTAGTGTATTTTCTTTATTATAAAAGTGTGATCTCCGTGAATGAAATCCATCAAATTGATCAAATTTTATAACTCAAATTAATTTAACATATTTGATTTAATACAGGCTCTTATTTTCTGTTTCACATAAAGTTTTATTAAAATGAAAAGATTTTTTTTATAAAAATGTCACAAAAATCATAGAATTTATTAGGTTTTTTTCTAAATGATAAACTAATCTAAAATTGGTCCAAACAACATAATTAATGAGTTATGTCCCTCACTCATAAATATATAATATGAAAGATCATCGGCCTCAAGCACCATCGTGTCCTGGGGTAATGGGTGCCGCCTACCGCATCCGCGGCGTTTTCCCTACCAAATTTTATGCTAAAAGATGAAGCCAGGTTATATGACCCAGCACCGCTCACGAGAGCAGTATAGGTCAAACACAGTATAAGGAAAAGGTTATGGTGAAACTGTTTGTAAGGTTATGGAAAAATTTATAATTGAGATAATATTAAATTTCCAAGTTTATAATACTTATTAATTATACTTATTCTATTATTTCTTGTCCAATATTTTATTGCTTAATTAATACAATTTTTATTTTATTATAGAATTTATATAAATTGCTAGTTCCTTTTCCTTATTAGTAAAGTATGACATCCGTGAAACACTTTCATCGAATTTTTAAAATTTATAAAGGAGTCATTTCCGTTATACATAGTTTAACAGTATTAACGGGTGGTTTAAATTTAAATGGAACAAAAACTGCAAGTTTGTTTTTTAATGAATGAGACGGATGATATTTTCTTTGTCCTGCCTGAAGACATAGTTTTCTTTATTATAACGTAGAATAAGGGAATGATAAGGGAAACAATGTGGGATAAGAATTTGAAATTTTTAAATTTAAATATTGAATTAAATAAAACCGAAATTTTTTTCAAATTCATAAAATGCGGTATAAAACATGGTCGATAAGCAATATTGAACACACGGACCTTCTGTATCTTATCATATCGACCTAGTTGTATAAATAACAATAATATATTTTTAAAATTATGCGAATTGTCCTAATTAAATTTTTGTAACTAAATATTACCCAATTTTACTTCCGTATCCGAAATATTGTCTGAATATCGAATAACAACAAACCCCCTGGAACCCTTATTATTATAGGTATTTGTTATGCAATTTATTGAAAGAGATTAGTGACACATATGGTTTGAATAATGTTTGGAATATAAAATGGAAAATAATTCAGCATCGAATGAAAAAAAAACATAATCTCCAATTTACGACTATTTTGTTGGAAGGTTATTCTCAATAAAGGTGATAAAATTCCTCTATATACCTGTAAATTCCTATATATTATAATATATTTAACATAACAAAATATGGAAATTTAACAGGGATTCTTATAATAACACAACCCCGATCGAATGACCTTGAAAGGTCGTTTCCTTGCCTTGATTCACGCCCCAACGATACGCAAAACACAATAAAAATAAATAACGTAAACCCACCCCCCAATCGTAAAAGCTCTTTTGTGAGATGGAATCACGTAAAGTTCCGACCACGGTAGCTCTGCAGAAGGAAGCTGATAATTTCAGAGCCAGAGAGAGAGAAAAAGATAGAATAGTGAAGAGGAAAATACGTTATCTTTGTGGGGAGAAAAACAGTAAATTACCAACTCATTTTCCCGGTTATCTCTATTCTTACAAAGCATTAAATTTAAAGGAATTGACACAATTGTAAGGAATTCTAAATTGAATGAAATATTACATTAATATTCAATAAAAATCGTTATATATTAATTTAGGTGTATTTTTGGAACATTTTCCTTCAAATACCAACCTGGAAGTACAAAATAAACATCCTGTTTTATTTATTTTCTATTAAATTTTAGAAAGATAAACGTTGTGTTTTTTAGAACACATATCATTGCCCTATATCATATATTCTAATTTGATACATAACATAACATTTATGTAAAGCATTAAATTGTATTCACAAGCTTAAATTTACATATATTGAAATTTAAATACCACAAAAACACAGGAAAAACTCATTATCATGCAAATGACAGTTTAATTTTAAAAAAAAGAACTTTGAAACGGAAATTGATAATTGAAAATTCGAAAATTTAATATATATCTTATATATAATAAATATGATTAAACAAAATTAAGGTAGAAATAATGATTAAAATATTAAAGGATGTTTTAATTAGAATGAGTGAGAGTCTTTACAAGTAATTCTCATTCTCCACTGAAATAAGATGAAAGGAACTTGAAAGACAAAAGCCACCCATTATTTGTTCTTCCTTTCATTTATGAATGATACATTTTGGTGATTGTTTTAAATACTATAATACATAATTATACAACTTGGCTGAAAATATAAGGCGTTATTAAAGTCATGATCGTAGAGACAATTTTAATAAAAAATTGTGTGATAATGCTTATCCAAAGTGTATTATACAAAACTTTATGTATTTTTTAATTAAAGTAATTATTTTATTCAAAAATTTTACAACCACATAATCATAAATTATATCTTAGCTTCGATTGTAACAAATAGACAAGGAATTCACTCCTGGACTACAGACATCAATGATTTCCAGATCTTAACATACTATAGATCAGTAGGCCCCCATCATTCCAAATTTAGTAGATTCTGAATAAATGTTCCTCCTCTCAGTACCACAAAGGCAGAAAAAAATTCTTTTTTTCCAATTTTCGATTAAAATAACTAAACTAAACAGCGTTCCTATTATTTTAACGATGTAAATTACTTTTATCTATCTGTGGACACTAAATTTTCTAATATTTGTCACAAATTTTAACCTAAACATCATGTTGATGTTGCCTGACCAAAAAACCAAACCGTCAACTTAAACACACCGCCAACTTCCCCCGAGGGAATCATTACCTTAATTGTAAATTTAAGAGACCGAAATGCATAAAAATTATTAAATTCTACTATTTTTATTTAACTTTGGGGTACGCTTTTTTAAACTAAATGTAAAATGTACTTAATTTAAAATTACTACAATCTTTGAAGAATTTAAATAAAAAAATACAAAGAAAAGACGTTNAACTTCCCCCGAGGGAATCATTACCTTAATTGTAAATTTAAGAGACCGAAATGCATAAAAATTATTAAATTCTACTATTTTTATTTAACTTTGGGGTACGCTTTTTTAAACTAAATGTAAAATGTACTTAATTTAAAATTACTACAATCTTTGAAGAATTTAAATAAAAAAATACAAAGAAAAGACGTTAAAGGGTATTTTCCTAATCATCTTCTTTCAATAAACTTAAAAAATGAAAGCCTCCAATTATTGGTATTTCCTTTCACTTTTGCTAAAGCTTTGATACTTAAAAATATCATAAAGAACAACAAAAATTGGAAAATTGGACTCTATAGCAGTCAATAAATATCCTTGAATTATTTAAACAATTTTAATGACTTCATTGAGTTTCAAGAATAGCAAAATGTGTTAAGGATTTATTAGATCACACCCCACAATGATGGAATTGTTGAGGTTCACTTTCAATCAATTTTTCTGCCAAAAAACCACAACCTACGTCATTGGACAAATTGTGGGATTTCAATGGGTGAACAAGACTGTCAAAAATACAATAAATAATCGTGTGACTAAACCGTTATGATATTTTTATTCTTATAATAAACAAACGCAATATAATTGCGGTCTCTCTCTATGTAAATAAACATTGTATTTGGCTCAAATGTGGCTAAATGAGATATATATCTAACGTCTGTATAACATTCGAGAGACATATGGTGAGCAAACATTGGTATTGAGTTGAGGATTTACTCGTGTAACAGAGATTAGAGAGGGAGGTATGGGAGAATAGTAGGGGAAAGAGAAGGAGCTAGTAGAGGAGGCTCATTCAGTTTCAGTAGGACACACAGACTCTACATGTAAGCGTAGTTATATATAAATGGGGAAACAAATTATTACGATGGATAGAGTTATTTATGACGATATTCTATTTTAAAACTCTCATTAATTCTTCGCTCTCTCACTGAATCGGAATTTATAACTGTGTTCGTATTTGTGCTGAATCAAAGGCTGGCGAAAATTCAGAAAATTCTTAATCGAGGCACCGAGAGGCACGTGGTGTGGTTGCGAATTCCGACTTTTATAGATACGCAGCTTTGGCGTGATTTAATCGGACGAGACGCCAAGTGAAATTTGATGCGAAAATAGCAACGTAAAATTCAATTTAACTCTATAATGTCCAAGCGGGCTTATAGGTCTGTTGTCTTTAAGTGATTATATATAATAGACCAAACAATTTTTTAAATGGTTTTTCATGGCATATGTTAAAATAACTATCTCATGGTCATTAACAATTTGTTTTTCAGTAATATCATTAAACTGTTCGATATATAACGATTCAATCGGCGAATTTGGGATATAAAATTAACAATTTTATACAAAAAGACATATGAAAAGAATTTTTAGAGTTAAAATTATCTCAACCAGACGCCTCCATTACAACGACTTTAAAAATTTAAACTCAAAATATTTGAATTAGGTTCGTTGCAAAAGGTTTTCCTTGAAAGTGCATATATAGGAAAGTCCGAGTAAATATTTTTTATTATGATATCTTAACACTTCCATTCCAAAGCGGGCTGTGTTTGGTCGATATATAAGCGAGATGGAAAGGATACAGTGCAACGAATAATACAACTAGTACAATTCAAACTAAATTGTTTAATAACCTTAATAATTTCTCATCCAAATTCTAGATTGTGATTAAATAATAGAATATTTTTTTTTTATTTAAAAACACATGTACAATAAAACAGTCGTAGCGAGGATAATGAATTAGTTGTTCAAAAGCGAAAGAGATGTTTGAATTATAATATCACCCAGGCCTTCAAGTCTTAATACCTGGTTCAATTTATATAAAATCGTATGCAAATCCAATACTTTTGTTTAAATAATTAATATGATTTATTTTATTCGAACCTAACTTAAATATTTTGAATCTATTTTTTTGTACTGGAGGCGTCTGGTTAGAAGTAATTTAAACTCTGAAGACTGCTGATTGGACCTAAAGGCCCGGTAACTTTTAAAAGATATAAAATCGTCAAATATTACACTTTTTTCTGATTCGTAGGAATTTATTTAAAGTAATTTTCTCAAATAAATACAAAATTTGGACATTACAGGGTTAATGTTAGTATGAGTATGAAAGAGAGATGAATTCGATGTTGAATCATTTTGTGGGAATAATGGTCCTAAAATAAGTGCACTTACCGAGCAAAGAGAGCACTCCACATGCTAACCATATACAAAAACTAACGCCGACCGAACCCGTTCGAATCAACAAACCAGATGGCGACACAAAGATTCCAGACCCAATCATCGTACCGACAATTAAAGCCACCTGCAACGTTTTAAGGGGAAATATTTTAAATTAAAATCCCTTTTTGGTAATTAAATGAAAGGACCTACCCCACTGAGGAGTCCCACCCGTCTCTTGAGGTGAATAGGGTCGTTCGGCGTTGTGCCCGTCCCCTAAAATGAATAATTAATTAAATTTTTTTCAGTCAAAATACCCTTTCCATAAAAAAACAAGAAAGAAAAAAATACATAATTAAACACCTTTAATTTGAAAAAAATTCAAAGAATTGTTATGTTGGTTTATAAATAAAACCTAATTACACATATGTTATATATAGAATATTATGCATTTTTGATGTGTTGTATATTTACAGGAAAAAAAGCTTTTAATTTCTTCAGATAAGAAACATTATTTATGCTTTTTATTACATGTGAAATAAATATCTATTTTAAAACATTGATCTTATATTCAAAATAAATATTTGGGTTAGATGTTTTATGTATGTATACAATACAATTCTTTTGTGCATTTTAAATTATCAAGTTTCAAGTTTATTTGACAGAAGTCACACCTTTAATTTGGCTTAATACAAGAAAATACAAATTATTTCCACGTTCGTTCCATATAAAATATTATACATATTTCATGTCATGTATTTCAAAGTATTTATAAATGTATAAGCATTTATTTCTTCAAATATAACACATTAATTGTATTATACAATACAAATTAAGAATCTCTGTTCATTTAACTCTCAAAATAAATTTGAAAATAAAGTTTATAGTAAGTCTGATTTATTATGTTTTTTGTTTGTGTTTTATATGATTTTTTATGTAATTTAATTTATAAATTACGTTACAATTGATTATTTTCTGTCGAAAATTAGTTCCAAGATCATTTAGCTGATTTAATAGCCTTCTCACGAAGAAACTTTCCAAACAAACCTTCAATTTATTTTCGTGATAATTACAATAAATACCAAAATTCGTAATTGGAACATAAATAGTTTACAATATTTTTCTATATTTGCTTTGAATTTTGAGTCAGGAAAGGCATTGAACCATGTTACTTAAAAATGAATAAAATTTCATCATGATTAAAAGCATAAAAACTAACCTCCAGCGACTCCCGCATCCCCCCGGTCCCTGTGAATTAATTTGATATTAAAAATTTAATAAAAAGGTCATAAAACCCATGAATTGGAGGGTTTGTAAATTGCATAACACTCACCTGATGAGTCGGTCTCTGCCGCTTCTTCGTTGTCCCTAAGACTGCCGTTGGAGCCTTTTGAAATCCCGTTTTCGGTGTACTGTTTTGAAATGTCTTTAACTGGCACATGATTTCCTATTCCAGAGCAAATACACAACAACAAAAACGGATTAATAATCAAAAGATGAGTCCCACTTTGACACAATCTGTATATTTTACAGGGATTTATTTTTAGAACAGTTTTTTTGGCGCTCGAGAAATTTCAACACGTCGTTAAACCACTATATGTTTAATTTCGCTAAAATCTGCAAATTCCACTACGAAATGGCGATGGTGAGGAGAACCGGAAGTTGAGCATTCGAATCTCTTTGAACATTTGGACAGAAGATCCACATGCATTCACCGAAATTGAACTTTGTGAAATACGAACACTTTTCTAATCTATTTTTGAGACTTGTTCACGTCTGCTCTCGATCACGTCGAAATAGACTCGAAGCACACTAGTCATTTGAAGGAGCACTTTCTTGGCTACTATTTTGTGGGTGATCCTTCAGAACGATTGTTAGAGGCACTTTAATCACCAATATTCATATTAACCTTGAATACTATCTGAACTGTCTTTTCGTGGGGGGTCGCGATTTTGCGAGCAAAACAATTGGGCAAGTTTATCGCGCATGGCATGGACGGCGGGTAGTTTGTTCCTCTCAGCTCAGTTCTAATACACAACCTCTTTCAACAGATTCAATCTCTCTACTGGTGCGATTTTTGTCTCGGCGACTTTTGTCGTCTCACACCTAAAAAGCTCCTCTTCCTTCTATTTTCGTCTACTTTAGTTTATTACATTACAATTCGCAGTAGAAGAGTAGTGGTTGGTCAGAGGAAGGCGTCATCGTCACCAGTGAACATGTTCGATCGATTATTACCGATGTCAGCCAATGAAAGATATTGGACGTGAAACCGAGGAATTATGCCAAAGTTCATCAGCCCAAAAACGATAAATACTCAATAAATTAACATTTTATTGGGCAGTCAATTTTCGTCGATCTCTTAATTATTAATCCCTAATTGCATGATATCAGAGCTGCTACTAGTTAACAGTGTTACGAATAATAGATTGTAAATTAAACAAAGCTCGTGTTGTGTACAAAAGAGAATCACTTTCCTTTTGCCATCTGTCCCATTCTACAGTGAAACTATAAATAAATCGTCGTGACATTTCGTGCTCTCTTTTTTCTAAATTTATTAGTGTTTGATAGTTAAATAGATAGTGTGAAGCACTCAATTCCTTTTCTTAAAGCCTTGTCCTTGTCTACTTTAACGGGTTCCACAACAATGTCGGCGGGCGGATGACTTGATAAAACGCCAACTCAAAGGTATATAACCAAAGACCAAATGTCATCGACAGTCTGATGGAGAAGAGCGTTCCGAGCTTTTCACAGTCCTTAAACGAACTCACTCGAGTTTTAACAATTTAACAAAATAAAGATATGTCACGTAATGTGTTTATCTCGGTTTTAATATATTTGCTTCTTAGAATAATCTGGTTGATTTAGCACTTGAGATTTAATATTTTAAACACGATCTCGTTTAAGAAAGACATTCAAATTAAAATTCTCTGCACTTTAAACAATTTATTTTCGTAATTTCTTATATGTTTGCCAAAATTATAAGAATGATGTGGAAAATGCTGAACATTTCTTTGTTTGTTTTTTAAACTCTTTCTCACTTTTTCGACATCATCAGTGGAACAAAGAATGAACAAGTTTGTCTGAATTAGAAAACAATCAATCGAGTTATATTTGAATATTTACGGATTACGTGCTTAGCAGTACGTAGTAATAAATCTACATTGGAATAATTTGGACACATTTATAACCAAGAGAAAACAAATACCAATGCAACATAATCACGGTTCCTTCTACTGTTCTCTGTATCCATTTCTAACAGGAAATACTAATTGAAAGATTTTGGTTTTGAAGAAACAGAAATTCGAGGTTCTGGAAACCTGTCTGACACACAATTAAAACGACTATAATTATATTTTGGACTCGAAAGCCAATGCCATGGTCTTTTCACATTAATTCCACTTATTTTGTATTCTGGAGAACTCGCTGTGTTGATATAAAAAGTATTTAAATAAAAAAAAACTTGTTTGCGTTCTTAACTGATTTCCCAATGGAAATCCTACTGCCAATTTTATTAATTCAGATATCAAACCCACATTAGGTGGAAGCCAAGGTTTATTACTGATGAAAAATCAATGCTTCTTTGTAATCTTTTTCATCGAACTATAAGCTTGGAAATTTTGACCACAGTTTTTTAAAATAAAACGATAAAATCCTTTTTTCAAAAGAAAAACTTTAACGAGCAATTCTGCTATGTTGTTTGGACAGCACTATTTACATTCGTATTACTATTTACTAAATCTTACTGAACAAACTGTATGTACTCAAATTGGTTTAATAGTTCTTCGTCATCTAATATAAGTCTGCAATAATGTGAATGATGTGTTGTATTTGTTTAGCACCTAAGAAACAAACACTATTAGTCTTGCGAGTGCTCTGCTTAGCCGCCTGCAGTCTAATTTTGTGTGGCGTTTATTGATTGTTCATGTCAAACTTGTTCAATTGTCCGATTCCTTGTACACTTTCGCATTCCCAGACCTCTCTCAATTCCTCTCATTCAACTAAACACACAATTTTGCACTGTATAGATATGTATGTCGCGCAAATTCATTAAATTAGGTGGTGAACGAACTTTTAAACTCGCCAAATTCAAGCTCAGCAATGTCGTAAAGGCGTTTATTTTGTGCCATATAGCCCACTTGTCGATCTCACAACACTAATGACTGACTACTGACCAGCCCAATTTGAAACATTCGCATAGTAAATGGCGATTCTTAAGAAAATCTTATTGGTCAGATCCCATTCCTTTGCTTTTATTTTCGTATTTCGAGAATACGTATCTTCGGACATGTGACTCTTTCAATGAGGACCAACACATAAGCTAATGAATGTGTTCTAGTTAAAACAGATTCGAGTTACAATTGAGACTTCTCGTATAATAGAAAGACAAAAAAAAGGAAAACATCCTCCTCCACTTTTCCTCTAATTCTCGCTTTTGGCTACTTTATTACCCCAACGTTTTTGCAATTTCGCTGAGCAAAACGTCAAAATAAGACAATAAATTAATGTGACAGTGTTACAGTGTTGTAGTGTTGAATTACGAGTCGTTCCCTGGCGCCATTCCGTCACGACAGACATGGGAAAAAATAAACTAGAGCGAAAAACATTTGGAATTCATTGTTTGGTGTGTGACGCAAATTTTAATAATCAGACATATATTAGAGATGATTTTTGGCGTCTTCCTCTTCGACCCGTTTGACATTCACAAATTTGTTCCGATTACAGCCAGCCAGTGGGTGGATGGATGGGGACGGGAGGAGGTAGCTTTCCATTGAAATGTGGCGGCATCCCTCTCCTTTGTAAAGTGTGTGTTTAATTTTGCTGAAATTCGAATTGCTCGAGAAAAAATACATTTGTTTAATTGTCATTTAATTTTGCCAAATGTCTCTTTTTCTCCCACCACCACCTCTTGTTTTAACACGGCCTGTCAGGCACCCATCCTCACCCACTAGGAATTGTGTTACGACAGTGTTCGGCGGCTGCTGCCAATAGGAAGCACCATTTTTTATGCCCAAACTTTTCATTTATTTCTTTTTCCATCGACGAAAGTTGTCTGTTTTATGTACGAGAGAGAGGAGAGTTTTCTTAGGAAAATAAAGATAGGAGTATTTATAGACCCATTCCATTCGATCTTCTGACGCCTGCGTGACTCAGATTCAGTGTAGTGTCGGACTTGAGGCACGTAACCACAGCATCAAATTGAAATTGCGTGATTCTCCTCTCGCTCTCTCTCTATTTATCTTTCCCCGTCTCTCTGAATGAGAATAATTTATTAATTTTTTGATTAATTCTGTATCTCATAAATACACACATGAGTATCAAAGCATCATCGGTGAACACGTGTTTCTCCTCAAAGAGAGAGATGGAGAGAGACGGACGCAAAGGCGTCCCCCCTTAATCAATAAGAGGGCCAGTCAATTCAATTCAAGAGACTCTTTCGCAAATTCGACCGGGTTGATTAAACTGTATCGGACTCAAATAAATCATCTTATTTAAATTAATTAGAACCAATTAATAATCCACTTTCGGTTGGGAAAATTCTAGATTTTGGACGCCAGGCAACACACCACTCAAACTGGAATTCGGACAAGTTCATGAACAATTTAATAATATGTCAAGATGCTTTTGGGAAAAATTTATTCATCCAATTTTCTTAAACGGGTCAATGGTTTTTTTCATAAAAAATCGAATATTATGGAATGAAAAGTGACAGTCTGAGGACTTCTTTTATCAGAAAATTGAGAAATGATTTGAAACCTATTTCTTATTTTTTCATAAAAAATAATAAATGACAGACAATTTATTAAATTTGAATTATTAATCTCAAGCTATAGACCGGCCGGTCAAATGTCATACAAATGTACCGGTCCAGGGATCGGTCTCCAGGGCAATCGGAGATAACAAATATGTATTTAAGACCAAGGTTGTATTTAATAAGTGTTAGTGGATCGAAATTTCTAAGAACATCTGAGTTAAGTAAGGTTTTTTTTATATATATTATGTTATTTTTATTAAAAATGCATTAAGTATTGTATAGAACATGGTTGATTAATTTAGTTTAACATTTGTTTTAAATGTTACTTTCATTTCAAAATTATTATTTTGTCTTTAGCATACAGTTCAAAGAGTATTCTTAAATAGAATAAAGACATTAAACAGATTTTAGTATCTCTAAACATCTCTAAACTTTATTTTTTCATAATAAATTGTAATTGAAACACACAAATCTGTGTTGTAGCATTGTTTTAAAATGAACATGTAATTTTAATTTTATTAATTCCAATATTATTAGTAAAATAAGTTCCGGGATGTTGTTAAATCATAATTATTCAATTTTTCGAGAACTCTAAAAATTGTTCCTTGAAAAAAATCAACATTTATCTGCTTACGATTTAATGTACCATAAAAGAGAAATTACTTATATCTCTTTTTCAATTATGCTTTTAAAGCACTATTGTTTGTCTTTACTATAAACTGCGTGTCACATTGTCATAAAAATATATAAAAGTCGGTTTCGTATTCAAGTTTCTACTGTATTTTTTTATGATTTACAAAACAACCGAACAAAGTAGCAAAGAGACCTATCTGATCTCTCGTTCACGCAAGTGATTGGTTGGATGAAAGGATAACGACTAAAAGTACATACAACCACGAGAGAACACATTTAATCGATTCCTGTATATCATGCACGATATATGATTACAAACATTGACACAAAATGTAACAAATATATATGTATCATCACCTAATCGTATTATAGAATAGAAACAAGAATAAATTTGTTAGGTATGAGACAGACGTAACTTTTGTGATTTTATAAAAGAATCTATAGATTATTGTGTTAATTTATAAAAACCCATAAAATCTTGTACAAAGAACAGGAGAAAAGCACTTGGAAACACAAGGATTTACTTAAAAACTTAGCTCATCAATTCTAAATATTTTTGATAGTGGAGCCTCCTGGTGGAAGACATGTTACTTATATAACACGATTATTCATCAAAACCTGACTTTCTAATTATATTTGTAGGGTTTTCTATTGAAGACTTATTAAATTGAACGAAAGATTTTCAAAAAATAAAACAACTAAGGTGTTTCCCTTCATTAGAATATAAAAATAAGCACTTCATTGTTAACATTGTTCCAAGGTTCTCGAAATTAATTTAATTTAGCCAACATAAAAGGTATGTGATTTATGAGAGGCCATTTAAGAGCGTATTTATCATCAATAAAGAGGCTTGTTTAGTTAAATGGAGCGAAATGGGTCAGATGAAAAGGAAAAGTCAGAGGTTATTTGACAAAATTGAAAGTCTAAATACACTTCTTCTTCAGCTTCTGAAAGTACTTGAACTGAATTTGATG
>JXOV01038014.1:0-15609 GCA_001014945.1 Clogmia albipunctata
GTGTAGAATTTGTACTGGAGGCGTCTGGTTGTCATAATTTGAAGTATGGGGACTCCTGATCGGGATCAAAGGCCCGCTTTGAATTTTAATTAAATATATTTTTATTGATTTTGAAAGAGTTTTTAAATTATGAATCGCTTTTTCTCCGAATTTGTCATTTAAATAGCTATATACTGAACATTTTCTAAGATACTTCTAAAGAACTATGAAAAGATGGTTATTTTAACATAAACCATGAAAAATAATTTGAAAATGGTTTGGTCTATAATATGTACATAATCACTCAAAGATAGCGGACCTAAAGGTCCACTTGGCCATTAAAAGATTCAAAATAAATTCCTTTTTGTAAGTTCAGTACAAGTACCTTAAAATCGATCGGAAATTGTACTTCTATTTTTATATTTTTTATTTTGACTCAAATTGATGAATAATTATGATTACAGCCCACCCCGGCTCGACGGTGAATCAGCTGTTGCGAAGGGTTGCGGCGGCGTCGGCGTTGCGACGCGAGCGGAACAACTCGAACCAGTCGGACGAGCTGTCGGTGAAGAGGCACCGCATCGATAATGGGATTTTAGGAAATAGCATCAATAACAGTAGTAATAATGGTAGTAATAACCTTAGCAATAGCAACAACAATAGTCCGGATGTGGTGAATCAGATGCCTCAGATCACGGCCACTGACTTTTCCACCAACTTGAAGCAGCACAACAACAACAACAATAACAGTCTCCTGAATAATAACAATAGCAACAGTTTAATCAACAACAACAACAATATAACGCCACCGATTAAGGACATTGATCGTCACAATGACAATGGTAAGAGTGATTCCGCGGAATAATTGGCGGCATTTATGCAAATATTTTCGTTCTGTTCTTGTTATTTGATGGTGGTGTTGTTGTTCTGATATTGTTCCAGAATTCAATTTGAAAGGATCGTCCTTGGGGGGAAACAATAGTGGCGCAGTCGGTGGGACAAACAACAATGCAACCGGGAACAATGGCAATGGATCAACGGCTACAGGTGGTGATAAGGAGAACAACAATAATAACAACAGTGGCAGTCTAGCGACATCGCCCAGGATCTCTGGCGAGGACGTCAAGTCCGAGCCCATGGAATTGGTGTGCGGAAACAACAATAACAACAGTGGAGGCGGAGGCGTTGGAGGAGGCAACAATAACGGTTCCAATAACAATAACTCTTTAACGCCGCACGATGACCACAGCAATGATTCGGCGAATGAGAACGACATCAACCATTCGGGCAGTGTGGCGGACATTAAAGGCCATCTGAGGTGAGACATTCAAAGTCAAAGAATGACTCGTGAGGGAGAGGAAAATAGTGCATAATTAATAATGTATATTTATGTAGAAATTTCAAATATTACAGTTCCCCAAACGAGGAGGACATGGACAACAGTATCCATTCGCATCCCCCGTTTCTAACACCGGGCACTTTTAACTTCTCGATGGCCGCCCTTGCCGCTGATCCCTCACTTGCAGGTACCAGATTTAATAGCTAATTAACACCGGCCCAGTTTAATCATTTCTGTAGTTGACGGAACAGTTCTATAAAATTTTAATTAGATAATAAATTCTATTTAGGCTTCAATTCGTCAGCGTTACACTCGGCCGAACTAGCTGCCTCGCCCCAGGGTAAGTCACTCTCCATTTTTACTTGCCTATGTACCTATATAGAAAACATATAGGCATTTTTATATATATTTTATATAAATATCTAATTGTCTAATATTTTTCCAAAAAAAAATTTTATTTACAAAACTCTAATTATCTGAAAATTCATCACCCGTTTTTATTTACATTGGTTGAAATTATTGGATGTGAGTTCAGTTGGATCGGTTATAAGGGACTTATAGTTTGACTATACAGTTTTTGGAGAATAAAACCCTCTAAGCATCTTTTTACAAAAAGGTCCCCATTTCCCAGCCAACTGAACTCCCAAGTATTTTTACATATTATTTTATTTACATATATTTATAATTATTGTGTTAGGTGTACAAATTAGATATATCTATAAACGATGGAGTTTAATAAACAAAAAAATGCATAAATAAAATGGTTTATTGGAACACTAAACAAAGACACGGACTGAAGGATCTGCTAATCAAATTGGAGCAATGTGATTAGGCATTTGTGGCAAAATAATATTAATTCTAAATAATGAACATATTGGTAAAATTGGGAAGACATTAATAACTCTTTTTTAAAACAAAAAATTAACCATAAACGCCTGTAACATTATATTCCAACTGTATAGACAAATAATAAAATCGGTGGGAGGAATTGTTGACTTGTAAATATAAAAATAATTTGGGTAATTTTCCAAAAACAAAACAAAAAAATAAAGAAAATTCGAAGCGCGGGTAATTGTCGTAATATGGTTTTTATTATATTGAACCACATTTGTAAATATATCTAATTTTCCATTATTTATTTAATTGGATCGACTTTGAGGGAAAATATTTAATAATAATTTAATCAGAAACTTTCCTCTCCATAACATACACATTTGTAATTTTTCCGGCAAATAATTTCCTTGTTGGGCGCGCGAGACTTTAACAGAAAGAGACAGTGCCACCGCTGCCACCAATTCTACAGTAATATTGCAGCATTACCATTTAGCTAATAAAAGAGATTTGCCAAAAATAACTAGAAAAGTTTAGGCGAGCGAAAGCCGAGCCAAAATCATTATAATCGGGATTTTCCTTTTTAAATTTCGCTTAAACAGTAGCAAAAAAAACCGAATACAAAACACTGATCAGATATTGTCTTTTTGACCATTTACATAATTAGGTTGGCTCAGTTGCGACTAATCTCCTTAACATTTCCATGAATAAGACGTATTCAGATCATACAACAACTTTATTATATAAATTATGTAACTGCATAATATTTTAAATAAGAGCAATACTCAACTGAAAAAGAGAAGTAAAAAAGGGCGACCAGACCACGAATGAACCAACAAAAAATTATGAAATATATGTATTAAACGCATAAAAGTCATAAAACTGATGATGATTTCCGTGAATTGGTTTTGTGTGCTAATTTTGTATCGTAAATCGTGTCATTACGTCGTGTATGTTGTGTTTAAAATGTGTTCTGCTGCATTATGACAAATTATTATTATTAATAACATTTATACACATATTTATCCCTTTGTTATCTTTTTTTGGTATTCATTACTTTATCAATATTAATAACAGTATTTATTTGAGTTGAGTTTTTACATGTTGCAAAAAATCGCAAAATTATTAATAATAATAAAATTATCGGTTGCCATATTCGATGGACCAGAAAAACAGTATCCATGATTGATTTTTATTTGCAAATAACAATTCAAAAGTAGAGTTTTAAAATCGCTGTCGCACCACTCATCATTTGATGATGTCGGTGCTGGATAAGATAAGAACCACAGTGATGATGGTTTGTTGTTGAACAATGACATCAACCAAAAAAAAGTCAAACACATTTTCCAGTCATTTTCAGGACATTTCGCAACCGAATTCTCTCCTCACTTTTCCCGAGGCCTAAAAATCAGGCTGCCAAAATCAGAGAAACGGTTTTGTCAGTATTTATTGTCAGCATTACATGACGATCAATTTAATATTGGCATTATGAATTAGGATTAAATTGTATGATTTTGCTCCGAAAACACTACCACACAATTTACTACAACTACTTTAATTCTAGGACAAGGAATACAAAATATGTACATATATTAAATAATTTCGTAATTTAATTTTAACCCCTAAGATAGACTCTATTCATAATTGTTAACCCTATCAGGTGTAAAAAGATGTCGATTGTAAAATACCGCTTGGATATAGTCTAATTTTAGTGGTTACGATTACGTAAAACAAGTGTAAGTGAATATAAGGATACTGTTGGTTATTTAGAGTACTTTACCCAAATTATTATTACCTCACTAATGGTTGTCGGGTCTTTTATATTGAGTTTGAGTTGTTTAATAAATCCTAATTTTAAATAATCTTATTAATAATATTATTTAATAACCCAAAGAGTGAAAGTGAAAGAAAGCGAGAGCAAGACACAAATATAGAGCAATTAATTAACCCCAAATAGGAGTGAAATAGTTTGCGGGCTTATTATGATGTTAAGCATAAAATTATATCGAAGCATAAGACATTGTAATAATGGGCATAAGTTGTTATTAGCTATTTTAGATATACAAAAAAGCGATGATGGATTTTTAATAATAAAAAAACTGTACAAAATGGATTAAATAAGGAACAAGTTTATATATACTTATACATATTATACATATAAAAAGCATAAAATCGGTGATGGTGACCACAGCATAAAACAAAATCTGCATATAATTAAACAAAAACCAATTCCCTACACGCACACAAACATATCTCCAAATAAACAAAAAAATGAAAGAGTCGTTGTCTTTGGACCAACCTAACCTCAAAGGCAACACTTATTCTCCCCACACCTGTCATTACCACATCATCTCAAACATGTATTTCTCCTCCCCCGGTCACCTCGTCGACATCACCCCTCATCATCGCTCTGTGTGTGCGCGCGCCCTCAGGTTTGGCCGCCCTCCAAGGTCTCCACTCGTCTTCCCAGCACCCGTCGTCTGCATCAATGGGAGCTCCATCTAGCGGAAATAACAACAACAATAATAATAACAGCAGCAGTGGAAGTGGAGCGTTGGGCGGAGAAGATTTCCGATGTGATCCCTGCAACAAGAATCTGTCCTCGTTGACACGGCTCAAGAGACACATCCAGAATGTGCACATGAGACCGACAAAAGAGCCAGTCTGCAATATCTGTAAGCGAGTCTATAGCTCATTGAACAGCCTTCGGAACCATAAGAGCATCTACCATCGGAATATGAAGCAACCGAAGGACGAAGGGGGACCCAGTGGTGCGGGATCAGGAATTGGGGGCTCTGGTAGCAGCGGAAGCGGTCTCTACTTCCCCATCAACCATCGAGCGCCCTAAGCGACGCCAACGCCATCTAGTAGACAATTATACAAAAACTGAGCGGTGCTACTCGAATCGAATTTACGTACTAGTGGATATTGAGCTAGGAGTATTAGGACAGTGAATGTCACAGAATCCATGAACAAAACATAACCTGTACATTAACTTGTGTCTGTGTTGTTAAGAAAGTCTTAAATTTTAGATTTTTATACTTGATTAATTTTGTTTTTGATAAATACTGATAGATCAATTCGTTAAAATAGAGTAGTTTAAGTTAAAATGGTTGCGGATAAACTACACTTTAATATTACTGTTGCATAATGAATTATGCCATAGATGAGAGAGAAGAGAGACGAGAAGAGACAGAAAGACCGTAAGTGTTTTGATAGGGTAGTCAATATGATTGGAAGAAGCGCGGCGAGTTTACACAATAAATCCGACCAGTTCCTTGGAACCAATTGGCAGCCATCTAACAGTTACTGATGATTTCGTAATTTGCATTTCAATATATATTATTTTTTCGGTATTTCATTAATGAGTTTACCTCTGCCTCCCCCCACCCCCACGTTGAATGAAAGAGTGAATTTCTTGGACTTCTTTTAATTGATTTCTCTTTAGTTTTGCATCATCAAGTCAATCTCTTTTCCAATAACGACTGATTTTATATGTATTTTCCTATCAGTTGATTAATTTTTGCTTTTCATTTTCAATAGTTATTTGCACATTTATTATTAATATTTTATATAATTTCTCTCTATATACATTTTAACCATAAAGTCATTCAAAGCCCTTTGAGTTTTAATTTGCTATATTGACATGATGGTCCTGATTGCAAGGGCATTCGGCTAAGGTTGTCCTTGCAGAGGGCTTCTCCATTTGATTGGGACTATATTGAACATTATTGTAATCAATTGGGAGGAATAAGAAAAAAATACTCTTTAAACACACCCACACAAAAAGAAATTGAGACATTTTATAGTGACAACATCAAAAAGAAACCGGTTTAATCGATGCAAAAAAAAAATTAACGTCAATCTAATCAGGCCTAAAATTCGATTCACATCAAAATTGATTAATCGACCATAAATTGATTAAGTAAATTTATAACTAAAAACCACCACCCACCCCAGGTCAACAGATTTTTTCTAGTTACAAAATAAATTTAGTATATTTTAAAATTTATGTTTTTGATTGATTTCATACAAATTCCAAATTTTGCAAATTCCACAATATATGAAAAGTATATCCCCTGGTAATGCAAAAAGACAGCTAAAGAACCAATTGGTTCCAGTTGGAGAACCCGTTGGATTATTGTTTTCTCACCACGATCACGACCAGAAGTAGTTGGAGGACATTAATACCTTTTTTTCAAAAAATTCGTCGAGTAGAGATTATTTATTTTTGTGTTTCTTATAATTTGATTTTATTCGCAAACCGTGTTAATGTTAACTGGAAAGTTTTCTCCAAGATCGATTCCTTTTTTGTAAATACAAAGAATCGTTTTTTCTTTCTTTTTTTAATTCCAAAGTCTGATTAATTGAATAAATAATGTTTTATAGTACAAAAGCCTAAAATGACAATAAAAAGAATAATGCCGTAGTCTGTTCGTTTTCCTGGGTAATAATTTTGATTCGCGATCCAGAGCTGTCCGATGTGGAACTTGTTCAAAGATGTATGGTGTTCAAAACCCGACTTTTTGCTAAAATCGAGTTTTTGTTAATTGTCATTAATTGTGATTTATTTATTGACTCACCTATTTGATGAACAATACATAATTAATTATTCAAATAAATCCAACCAAAAAGAGAAAAATAGACCTTCAATTAGGCCTCAACTATTTAAATTAATCGGCGAGAACAAAATCCAACAAAATTTAACTGCTCCAAAATTTGACCAAAAACAGAAACGAATTTGAAAGCCTGATAAGAGTAATGATCGGGGATGAAAAATGGTTAGATCAATTTTGATGATGACTTGGGCCCGCATTTGAATAATTAATTACCAAATATCCTACTGCAAAAAAATCAAAAAAAAATATCGATTAATCCGTGCCAATATTTTGTCACTACTATTTTGTCTCTTCTTTCTTTTTATATTTCCCGGTTCTCGGTGCACCACTTACAAACGTCACACTACTACCTACCTACCTACTACTTACAAATGACACGTTTGTCGCGCGCCCCGTCCTGTTCATCTCTTGAATCAAACGAACGGACGAAAACAAGGTGGCCTACTCTCCTCCAACCCCTCTCACAGTAACAATAATGCGGCTGGGCTCGGTCCAGGAGGTGGTGTGGGAGTGGGTGGGCTGAGTGTCATCACGGGGGCCGGTGGCAATGGCGGTGGCATTGGCAGTATTAAGGGCTCGACTGCGCCATCGATCTCGTCCTCTTCATCCTCCTCGACTTCATCGTCTTCAATCCATCACCAACACCTCCACCACAACAGCAGCACCACCAACTCTTCTTCTGTACATAATATGACCAGTGGCGGCAATGCACGCCTCTCCCTGCCCCTGCCATTGTCCGCGTGCCACAGGTGCGACGTGTGCGGCAAACTGTTGAGCACCAAGTTGACACTGAAGCGCCACAAGGAGCAGCAGCACTTGCAGCCCCTCAATAACGCCGTCTGTAATCTCTGCCACAAGGTGTTCCGCACCCTGAACAGCCTCAACAATCACAAGAGTATTTACCATCGCCGGCAAAAGCATCACGGATCGGGAAATGGAGGAGGTGGAGTAGGATCAGGAGGTGGCTCTGGAACGCCGAGCAACACCAGTCCGCATCACCACTTGCACCATCATCACCACCAGCAGCAGCTCCACCAACAGCTGCAGCAGAGCCAGATGGCGCTGAACGCCCTAACAGCCAGTGCAGCTGCTGCAGCGGCGGTCGCTGGCCACGATTCAGTCGGTCGAATGTCGGCGCCTGGTGGAATCTCAATCGGAAAGACGGAATACTTGTAAATTAATTAGTGTGTTTATACAGTCGGTCCCGTTCAATAGTCCCCATCTCCATTAAATGAGGATGATGCTATACCATTGGAACTTTCGGATTTATCGTGTATACTTGGCAACAATTTAGTCGATTCTTCTTCCAAGAAACCAAAAACAAAGAAATTTTTGACGATGATTTGGCTATTCGAAAAAATATGAAATTCTTGCGGTGCTAGGGTGAATTACTTCCTAATATTACTTGTGAGACTATATAATGTAGGTAAAATCATAAACACACACACACTCAAATACATACAAAACTGTAATTACCAGAAGGCATTTTCATCAATCTTTTAATTAATTTAACAAAACTGAAACTCCTACTGTAAGACATTAGGCAGTTAGACTACACACAAGTCCATTGCGCGAATTATTTTGCGGATAAACCATCCATTTAATATCATGTAAATCCCAAGTGTTGAACTATATATACTATATAAATAATGTACATATTAATACAATTCTAATATGACGGCATTTTATTCACCAGGCGCGTCCGCATTTGGTCCACAAAACCTGCACTTAGGATATTCGACAAATGCGGACGTTCTACATATTATTCATCTTAATTAGAAGCGAAACGGGGATCGTTTTAAAATCGTTTAAATTGAAACCTTATTTTATCTGTTTAAGTATAAGTAGCCACTACCACCAAACTTCGTGATGAATTCTCCTAGAGAAGAAAAAAGAAAGAAGAGAAAGAATGAAAAAAAACATGTTGAAACTCTAATTTAATTCCTGCATAGAGAGAAAGAATGAAAGAAAGAAGAAAAACGGAATTTATCATTTCTTCCATATACATATATACACTTTTAGCATATAGAAAGAGCATTGCATTGAAACTCTGGAATGTAGAAGACGAATGAATCCAATTATGAAATTAATTAGTTTACAAAATTTGCACACGAAATTTATCAACTAAAATTATGAAATGCAAAAATTAATGGACTGATAGATTTAATTTGTTATTCTTAATAAAGTTTAAGGAGTTTACACTATTATTATTACTATTATGTAAAGATCATGATGATGAGAAATTGATTGTGATGAATATACAATATTCAAAATTTAGAAGCAAGCAAAATTCAAAATTTTATAATTAAAAATCGCGCACATCCAAACCCGTGCCGGAACCCAGCACCACCACTTTGCAAAAAGAAGACAATGCAAAGGGGGTGGAAAATAATTTTGGGGCCGCCAGGGAAGGGTCAGTGACTGACGAAACAAAATTGTGATTCGAAATTGACTTTAACAACTAATTTGCATATTGATAGCATTGAATAGGTTGGAAATTAATTCGCAAAATCATTCAACTTTAATTTATATGTCTCATTAGAATATTTAATTGTAATATCGTGTAAATTATTGCTATTTTCCTTGTTTTTTTTTGTAATTTTAATTCGATTTATTTAAGTTGTATCTAATTAAAACAATTTTATTATTTTTATTTCCCATTTTACCCTTTTAACGTTTATTTCATTTATATTATGTGTTACTGCAAATTGTGGACGGAACTACCAATACCCTATTTATTTAGTTCTTTTTTTTATTATATTTTAAATTAAGTTTCGTTTGTTTTAAGTGGAGTTAAAAAATGTGGAAACAACATGAAGAAGAAAAAACTGTTATTATTTTCTCACCATTTGTGATGTGTCTGAAGACTGAATTATTTTTGTGCGTATTTTTGCGTTCATATTTTGTACATGTATAATGGTCAAAAACGCGTTGGACTGTTTTATTTTTTATTTCGTTTGTTTATTCTTAATTTAATTTTGTCTAGTTTTTCTTTTGTTCATCTCAATTATGAAACCTATGAGAAAAATTATATGTTTTTATTTTAGATGTACCAATTGGCCTCGAAAAGTCTGACTTGTGTTTGATACCAAAAACAAACTTAATTAAAAAAAACTATATATATACAATACATGGTGTATTGAAACGTTTTTGTGGAACAAAATTTTTGCATCTGATAAGGATGGCTTTTGTAATGTATTTTTATTATTGATATGGAAGACAGAGAGAAAGAGAGACAAAATTCAATCAAAGGGTTAATTCCTCTTTGGCAAACATTTGGACAATATTTTACACGTGAAACAATATATATTTAGACTAGAATCCTATATTTATATCAAAATTGAAATTGGCGGAACAAAATTAGGTGATAATATTCCTGTTTTTATAGAATATGGAACAAAAAATTGCAAAATTGTGAATCGAAATTTTTGAAGGGAAATTATTGTGAAAATTACTATAAGTCATTCTAATATTTTAGAAATCAAAAATTAAGAAACAAAATCTCATTATTGACATTACCAAAATCTCATCTGTTGTGCATTTATGGGAGACCTGGTTTTTATTATTATTAGACGAAGTTGTTTGCATAAAACAGTGACATCATCATACACAAAACTGCAGAATGCATTTTATGAAACGCATTTGTAAAATCCGTCAATCAATCATCCAAATAGTGTGTTAACAGATAATAGCAAAGTTTAATTGAATTGACTACTACTAATACAAAAAAAAAACAACAACAACACCACACATAAACAATCACAAATACAGTTTCCTTCCTAACACACACACACAACACACTTATCAATATCATCTCTAATATAATTAAAATTACTATAAAGAATAAGCGTCCCCCCAATTAAAACAAAGGTGGTGGTAGTCACCCCCCATGTTAACTACTACTCCTACAATTACTACAACAATCCGACCCTTGTGAATTTCTAATAAATCAATGTATACGTTTCTTGTAAAACCAACACGATATGGATTTTAATTTGAATTAAACAACATTAATAATAATTATTAAAGAGAAGAAAAAAAAAACAAAATAGTAATTGCAATGGTTAAAGTCGAAAGGACTTTATCCTCAAACTATATATACATATTATTATATTCATGGAGAAATGAAGAATGAATTGTTTATGTTTAACCGAAATATATTCTTTATATGTTTTATGTTTATAATTTATAATACATTTGAAATAAACACAAAAAAAGTGCAGATTCTATGTTGATGTGAATGAAAATACCATTTCATGTTTGTTTAGTTGATATAGAAGTAATAATAATAATAAAAAAAATACTGACAAAGTTTAGACCAGAAAAACTTTTGGAACAAATTTCTGTAACTTTAAGACATGAAACACTATCGTTTCGAAAAGTACATTTGTTTTTGTTTTAATGAACAACAAAACCAATAACTAAAATCTTGAGGAAAAAAAACACTTGTGTGAAGCAGGAAAAAGAACATAAACCTTGAATTACATATAATGAATATATGAAATTTATTTATTTTGCGATATTAGATGAATAATGAAACAAATAAAATTCAATCATAAACTGACATGTTTTCTTTTTACTGAATGAAGAGGGCGCCACTGTACTTTTTGTGGCTGATAAAAGTTGGAAAATGAATAGGTGGTTCTTTTCAACGGTATTAGAGAATAATCTATATTTTTAACAGGCAAATTAAGGTTTTATTATTTCTGATTCGTTTTTTGGAAGAACATAATGAATTAAGAGTTGATCAAATATAACCTATATGACGATGACATAACTCTACTATACCTATCCACTCTTCTCTGTCACTTGTTTTAATTATTATATTATTATTATTAGAGTTTTTATATAATGACCAAATATCAAATATTTATATATGCCCACTGTCTCACTCCTCTAAATGCGATTAAACTGACTATGATAACGATGTGTCTCGGTTGTATTGGATATTTGTATTCCAGGCTGTTCGCCCAAGAAACTGTTTTCATGCCAACTGTGTGGTAAGGTGTTGTGTTCCAAGGCCTCCTTGAAACGGCACATAGCTGACAAGCACGCGGAACGGCAAGAGGAATACAGGTGCATTATCTGTGAGCGGGTCTATTGTTCCCGTAACTCGCTGATGACGCACATCTACACGTACCACAAATCCAGGCCCGGCGAATTGGACATGAAGGATATAAAATTCTTTTAGGGGCCAAGCGCTCTCACCATCCAAGACACTTAAGGAACAAGGATACACACTGAATTGAAGAAGGAGGATATATGTTAATGAAAAAACATGACCAAGTCTCTCTAAGCCTAGAAATATCGCACTATATACATACATTCTCAGCTATTTAATAGTAAATATACTATATCAGAATAATATTAACTTAAAGATAAATTGATAAAGTAATAATATTTCTAAAAGGAAATCTAAATGGACGATAAAGAACCTGAATACAATACAAATGGGATCATTGCACATTGTGTGTAAGCGAATGCCAACAGTCTCAAGAAAACTACTATTGAGACATGTGATTGAACCAGTGAATGAGGGCCCGGCCCCACAATGGGGTCCTATTTTAAAATCGATATATCTCTCACTTACTCTAGAAATGTTGTTTTTATATAAATTACGATATATAAATATTACAGAACGTTCTTCGATACAAAAAGACACGCTCAATTTTCTTCCTTGAATGCCTCGAAATTATCGCAATAAGTACACTTTATATACACTTATATATTTACATGATATATTATATACATGTAGTGATAATGAATTCACAAAACTCAACAACGATAACGGCAAAATTTAAATTGTCAATTAAGAGTTAAAGTTAAATAAAAAAAGACAGAGAAAAAAACTACTAAAAAAAGAGATATGAAGAGAAAAAATGACAAGCTCCCTTTTCGCCTCTCAGATCGAAAATTGGTGTGCCATTTTTATGGCGACATTGACAAGTGTGAATTTGTTTGATATTAGCATTTATAACAAACACCAATTTGAATCGCCTTTCACTATTTTTACCTATTGTTATTAATCATTCTCGCTTCCTAATCATAATTGAAGAAAAAAAACTATTTATAATGTAATATATCTTTATAATATTAAAATATATATTTAAAAAAATTACTACATATTATCGACTGAAAATCAAAATAATATCTGTTAAATTTTCTACATTCATAACGATTTCCTTACGTAATTATTAAGTAGTTTACACTCTTTAATAATATTAAATTAAATTTAGACTATATTATATACAAATATGGTATTGAATGAATTTCTTGTTAAACAAAACAAAATGATATATAGAAAAGTATCAAGTTTCCTAAGTAATTAAAAAAGTCGTTGATTGATTCTAAATATAATTATAATAATTACATATAAAAACAATTTGACACATCTTATTGCAAACTAAACAAAAATTCCTTGAGAGATGGCAATACTGCAATCAAAGAAATGGCAATTACCCAAAAGAAGTAGAAGAAAGGAGAGACAATCCTAAGAAGCATTGGACTTTTGGACGAATCATTGAGAGATAAAACAGAGAGCACAATGAATGAAAAATAGAGACCAAGACATAATGGATTTCGAATTTGGCCGGATTCATCAGCATTTTGGACACCGTCATCATCAACATCGTTTTCTTGTTAGGAAGTTTGAAAACTTCAAATCCACCAAACCAATCCAAAACTAATTAAAGTATTATTGCGCATTTGCCAAAGGTTAGCTAATTGAAATTATTATTTTATTTATTTTTATCCCACTATTTATTAAGTAATCTAATTTTGTTTTGTTATATATCGAATTGGACCGAAAAACAATATGAAAATTAAATACAGAATCTGATGATGACTAGGACCACCACACCTTATCTTTCTACTTTTTACATATTTATTGATAATATTCTCCTCTCTGCTACTGTTGGCTCTTCTATATATGTATATTGAACATATATATATACTTATATATCCTCTTGGTAATGAAAGTTGATTCTACTTTGACTACTTATCCATTATATATTATAAATAATTATACTTATATTTGACTTACTTTATAGAGAAGATGAAGCTCTCCAGTTGGCCCTATTTTTCCGATACTTTTGCATATACTTATATTATACCAATTACCATTAATTTACACTTATCATTTAGTTTTGGAACGCATATATATATTTCTTTCGCAATTAGGAGAAAAACAAAAAAACTGTCGTCCAGCTAAAAGGACCAACACGCATTCTGATCATTTTTCTTCATTTCTCTTCACTTCATTTATCAAAAATTCCTTTTCCGTCTTGCCATTTAAATTCTACATCTTTTTAATTGCTCTTTCGAATTTATTATTTAGTTACTGATATATATATATCTATACAATATTCAACTGCTATTAATTTGGGTTTGCCGAAAAAAATGTAGCTAATTATACTTTTGGATTCATTAAACAATCTTGAGATTATTCATTTGTGCACCTTTTATACATATATTTAAAAGAGATCCTGTACGAAATTATACAACAATTTGTTATTTTAGAGACATCACCGATTATCCTTTAGACTTTTCAATGCTAAAAGCGCTAATTTATTCACCAATTTGATTACAAACCAAAGTTATATATCAAAGTGATATCCTTTGCCTGTTCTTCTATTAGACTAGAGTTGATTACACATTATTTTTGGAACCTTCTCATATTGACAAATTTATTGGAAAAAATGGAAAATTCCATAATTTGGTAACTTATATAAACTGGTATATTAAAAAAAATTTAAAATACAAGCTCCTGACAGAACACAATACCGAAAAATCTTTTTTAATATTCAAAACTTAAATCTATCTATTTTCAACTACTATTTTTACTACTAAAGGTATTTTTTTTCTATTGGTTTCCTTTTTGGTTTAATACAATTTAATAATATATATTTTAAGATATATTGACTGTGCTTTGAATGTTGAATGTTGTTTGTTTAGCTATGTAAGACTATCTCTGTATTTTTCATCTCAAAATTGTATCTCTTTTCACCACCTTTTCTAGCACCAAACCTGTGAATGCGTTTTTGTTGTAGCTTTTTGCATGCCCCTCATTCTGTTGTTGTCGTTGTTACTGAAGATGCTGTTGTTGCTGATGCTGATGCCCCTGCTGTTGTCTCTATATATATTTATTACATATATATATATAAATCAATGTGTGTGTGTCCTTTCATCATTTCCGACCTTCGAAAACGAATACTCCATCCAGAGGCGATTTTGACAAAATTTTAGTAAAAAAAAATAATTAATAATCCATTCTAAAAAAATCAGTTAAATAAATAAAAATCTGGGATGGTAGGTATGGAAATTCTGTATTTAAATTTTATATGCCGATTCACTGGAAAACAAAGCAAGACAAAATTAGATGAAATGTTTGTTTAAAAAATAAATTGAAATAAAGTCAAAAATCAAAAAAGAAAATACAGAGATCGGGTCATAGAAACTGCATGAATCGGATGTAAGATAATTTTCAGCCAAAATCGCGCGGGCATTACATGTTACATTTTAAACGTGACTCTGTCCACACAATATCACTCGAACTTAATCAAATATATATATATTTACATTTTTCTGTTTGTTTTAACCAAAATTAATAATACAGTACAGCTCCCCATTGAAAGAGAGAGCACTCAATGTTTTGTGTTTTAATTCATTCATTCAGATAACTGTTGTGTTACCCATTATTAATTTTTCTGTTTTAATATAAATAAATGTTTCACATTATTTTACATATACCTATATATATATATTTAAATATACATACAAAATAGATTTAAAACCGAGTTTAAACACGTATCCGTTTTGTGTCTAACCATATAAATGTGGGTT
>JXOV01038137.1:0-11065 GCA_001014945.1 Clogmia albipunctata
TATTTCTTTGTTTAGCTAAATTTATCTTATAAATAATATTTTCTTTAAATAATACAAGCTGGCAAGACGACGTTTGCCNTTGAATATATAGTAGTGTGATGCTTTTTTCCTAAAACGATTCATTCCTCTTTCAATTATAATTTCGTCGGCTCAAACCTATATTGCTTAGTATTTCTTTGTTTAGCTAAATTTATCTTATAAATAATATTTTCTTTAAATAATACAAGCTGGCAAGACGACGTTTGCCGGGTCCAGCTTGTAAAAATACAAAATTTTCACGATACTCAAATGGATATCGGAAAGCGATTTCTTTTAATTAAACTAAATACCAATAAAAATTTTGTTTCACAGCTGTCCTATATCCAAATCTTCTTACTAAATCTAAATTTAATCATAAACAACTTTCAGCACAAATGAAAACCACATGTTCGTCTTCGGAAACCAACAAAGAAGTTCATAGGTTCTCACAAACATTCCGATAATCCTCACAGGTAACAAAATAGTCATCTTGGTAGCAAAATTACCGCAAAACATTATAAAATATGTATATGTTCATTTTGTTTATGACACCAGAAAAAGAAATTGAAAAATATCTTGCAAGCATTGATAATTTATTTATCCATTTTTGTTGCATAAAATTGATATTAAGGCACTAAAATTCATTCTGTTGAATTTATTTTTAAACCACGTGTGCATAAATTGATTCTTTAAACTACAACTGTTTTTTTTTTATTCTTAAAATGTTACCTCTGTTAAAGAAATTTTAAATTTAGAATAGATAGAAGTCAGTTTAGTTGTACTCGTACATGGTTTAACTGTATTAGAATTGCATGATAATTTGACTGTTTTAATGGATGGTTTCAAAATAAATATGAATATTTAATGAAACAGAAATATCGGACCACTCTATGAATTACGACTACTTAAAAAGTGTGGAAGTGAGGAATATAAATATTTCACTATAACGCCGTTAGTGTGAGTTTTTTTTAGAATTTTATGTTAATTAATTTTAAAACGCATAAAATTTTGTTTAAAACGCGATTAGAGTTATAAAACTCATGATCTTCTTAAAAAAAAAATCGCTATGCTTGTGACTTCAAAATACCCTTGTGTTTAATTATTCCATATCTTAATCGAGTTGAAAAATAACAATAATTATAAGCTTCTAAATTATGAAATCGATTTTAATTTTTCTTAAATTATTAAATTTTAATAGCGCAAAGGAAAACTTTAAGAATTTCGTGGTGGCAAAAAATTAAATGTCTCCACTTTGGGCCCATAAAACAATTAGCCACTTGAAGGAGAGCAGTCTTTTGCATGCACAAAGGGGTAACTGGCGGTAATTAATATGAATTGCTGTTGTGTGTTGTCCCTTTAAAGGCCTTCCGCTATTTCGTGTTTGCTCCCCCACTTAACACCCCCAATCATCGTCATTAAATTGCAATTATGTAGCGGCGCTCGCTTTAAAAAGGGTCGCGTGCCTCCAATCCAAAATGTATGAGTTTGCTTGAAAACCTTTGTTCCATTTTTCCGACTAATTTGATGGCTAAGCACTCGACTTTTAATCGAAAACTCTAGTTGTAATCCCCACCTTTGCTCTTATCGTCATACCTGAAAATTGTTCACCCCACCCCTTCCCTCCCTCAAATATTTACCTATTTTCGCATGTCTGAATTATTTATTGCTGTGATAAACATTAATTTGTTTGATTAATATGGATTATAATGAGATTTACCAAAAATACCGCAAATATAATTAGGTAATAAAAATATCAAACTAATTTATCGTCATTAGGCCTAACCATTTGAATTATTCAGATTTGAGCTGTTCATTAATGTATTAGTTTTAATGGCTTTTCTGCATTTATTCATTATCAATGTAAAGTTATTATAACGGTTGATGTTGGCTTGAATGGTGTTTTAAATTGAAAATTAAAATATATAAAGATTTTATAATAAAGTTTTGAAAAGGTTGCTTTCCGATTTTATGTTTTTCTAACTTGAAATTAACAGACTTCTTAAATTCTTCTTTATAACTTTTCTTTTTGAAACCTTAAAGTCAAATTAGTTTTCAAGTCAATAATAAATTTAAAATGCTTTAGTTTACAAATCGTTTGATTATTCATGACGTAACTCCATGAAAGGTTAAATTAGAAAATTACTTTAGATCATCGTTTTTTCTATTTTTTTCATAAAGTAAGTCTAATTAAATGATATTCTGAGGAGTATAGTGGCAAACCAAGACATCTCAACTACTCTTTGCTTGTAAAATGTAATTATGTAAAAATGGTGTAATCAATTGTGGATTCCACTAATAATCAAATGTTTTTGGAGGAATAATTTGTAGAATTTTCCCACTTATTCACAAAAATAATAGGAGCCTGTAAATCTGCACTAGTGGTCATTCCAGAAAAGCAAATGCAACAGTTCTGAATATTGTTCGGCACAGTGTATCAGTATTTTAAAAATGCGTACATTAGCAAGACTATTATAACATTTATATAAAAAATACAAATCTATTTATATATGTATGTTTGACAGTAAAACGGGGGTAAATGATTCTTGCTTCAGATTAAAATTACTCTGTTTAAGCAGTCAGTTTAGTAAAAAAAATGGTAGAGGCGTCCAGTTGTTTACATTAGTCTGGTAAAGCGAATGTGACTCAGAGAGTCATACTACTTATCGTTAAACTGGTGAAGTAGTTGATTTGCTTACAATAACTTCAATGTCGAAGAGAATGGTTACGATTTAATCATTTTGTTTATTAAAGATTGTAAAACCATAAAGAGGATAATGGAAAGTTAATCATTTGGTTTGAAAAAGAATGCATCTTAGTCGTCTTTGTTATATTATTGTATGTGACCAAGAACCATCCAGTGGTTATTTTAAAAAAAATACCAGTGTGCCCAGGATAAAATCTTTCAACTAAGTAGTTGGTTTCTTTTCATTTGGTAAAGGGGACTGGCTGAGTTTCGAAATTGAAGTAATTGGTTTAGGCCCTACGCTGATAAGAAATAAGGAAATAAGAAGTGGTGTAAATGATTAATGCTATCAAGAAAATATTAATTATTCAGAGCATTGTTCTCTATTTCCATAAAATATCGAAAAATTGAGACCGAAAGGTTAATTCGCTTGACAGCGGAAATTGTCTCATAAGAACTCTCAGTAATCATATTCTCAGTGGCTTACTTTATTTCTAAATATATTTTCTATCCGAGCTACTAAAATCTATGATTTTTAGTTGTTATATATGTTATAAATGTGTTTAAAGCTGGAAAATAGTACAATTCACTACTTTTTAGGCTTTAATCACATGTTTACAACATGTAACAATGGCATAAAGAAAACACCTGAATCCCTTTTAACGAATTCTTGAAATTCGAGTATTAATTCTTGTCATGGAGGCGGAAAACTTGAAAAATTGCGATTCATTCGAAAAGAATGCGAACAGAATGTTGGTTGTTGGGAAAATTGTGGAAATTCAAGTTGAGACAAAGTTGCGTTTGAAAAGTGCTTACTGAGAGCTACAATTTTCCCACAAAAGGATTTGTAATTAATTGAGATGCTCTCCCCCGACGACGAAACCCACCCCTTCTCCCTTTTTGATTATTATTTATCCACGCCAGTCTCAAAAACACTTCTTGCTCACTTTGGATAGAGGAAAGGAAATACGGGACGGATAATGACAAAGAATAAAATATTTACGTCATTAGTGAGCAGAACATATGTGCTCCTCCTCGAATGGGTTCTCTGTTTGCCTCCGTCTGGAAAATCAACAAACAGCTGACGAAACAAGCAAAACAAGTGGAATTTCAGCAAATATCGCGAGCCAAGTAAACTCTGGAAATTCTATTTGCAGACTGATAACGAACAACTTTAGATATAACAATTTTTAATAATCGCATCTACTTGTATATTATTAGAGTTTTCCCCCAAGTGATTTAGCAAATTTCTTATCACATTTCTTTTCATTGATTATAGTTTAATTAAATTTTATAACCTGAACGATGAGATTAAATGATACATAAATAAATTGGTCATCTTATAATTTGTTATGATTATTTTTTTAAGATATAAGCTTTTCCAATAAAGAATCAAAAAAAATAACAAAGAAGTTAAAAATTTGGCAATCTAATTTGTGTTGTCGTGATCACCTCATCACAGAAATATTATGATGATATGTTTAATGACATTATTCAACAAATTAATTAATAGTTATTTATACAACAAAGTCGATAACATAAAGCATTATTAATGAAGGCTCGAGTGTTTAATAATGCTTATCGACCGTGTTTTATACAACATTTTATGCATTTTTAACAAAAATTAACACAAAATCATAAAAATTCTTTAAATTTTTATAGAAATATATGTTGCTTTGTTCTACATCTGCCTTTGTTGCTCAATGCGTTATGCGGGAAAAGGATGGAACATTCCTAAATTAAAAATAAATTCAAATAAACCAGTGTAACGGTTTTGCAATTTAAACCGACATACGTGAATTCAATGAATTTCATGGAAAACATTACTAAACATTTAAAGGAACTTGAACCTGGGGATTATTTGGCAGGTTTTATATAAATGACATACCTTCCACTTTAAGAAAATTAAACAACCTTAACATCTTTTATAATCAAAATATTTAAATTGTAACAATTTTGTACAATATTGCCAACAAACGTGGCCGACACTTTACCAGATTTATGATCAAATATGGTGATACACTCTAAGCAGAGGAGTAGAAATCTGAGACCTTTATCCAGACCCATAGAAGCATTAAACAGACTTTCTTTCAAACTGCTCAGACATTTTTAAGACCCTTGTCTGGCAATGAAAAATTCTCATCCAGACCAGACGAATGAAAAATCGAAAATTCGTAATTTATTAATTTTCAACCACCTTCCCCACTTATCTCAGTTTACAATCTACAAAAAGCAATTTTAATAGTTAAATGGTCTATAATTGTTTGTTTTTATAAAATAAATTATATTCATACATATTTGCAAATTCAAATTGTATTTATCAATTAACTGGTAAAATGACGCCATTTGTAATTAAATTTTGCAAATTTAGCTAGTAATTAGGTTAATTATATTATAGATTAATCATGAATTCTGTACAAACAATAGAACGCCCCTAATTTCAATTATTTTAATTGCTCATATAAAACAAATACAAACTGTTATGAAAGCACAAATGAAAACTTACAATTAACATGTTTAGCCAATATGGACAGATACTCGTAGAATATCATTTTTTTGCCTTTAACCACAAGAACTGAAACTAATCACAAAAATTCTTTTCTGTGTTACAATTTTACGAGTATGATTGAATTTGACGTACGTTTTTTGCACTCCGCTTATGAGCACTGAAATATTTACAATTTCACATTAAATTTCATTATTTACAAGGAAAATTAAAAAATTGCCATGTTTCACAAATGTTTCAAGTGAAATCTTAAATTGAAAAGTTACCGTTAACGGTTGGAATTCCTCTTAACTACTTGGTCATAAAGCAAATGCCTATTTTATTGTGACATGGAACATTTGTTTGCTTTAATTTATGTAAAATAATTTTCGATTTAAAACAATAAAAGGCTATAATTTACTTACATTACAGTTAAGCAGATTTATCTCTGATATCTACGTAATGTACCAAAAATCGAACAATACTAGCCAAATTATATGCAGATGGCTGTTGAAACGGTAAATATTAAACTTTTAAAACAGGAAACGTTAATTAATTTGAAAGATAAACCATCGTGTTTATATGGCATAGCCGATACCAATATTTTGTGTAATTTAAGGGCAACAATGGTGACCAAATTTTGACTTTGAGGCCAATTCGTCGGATAGTTTATGACAAATTTTCACTAGTGAAATAAAAATTCAAAATTTGTACTGAGTGCCAAAAAGTGAAACATTACGAAACTCAAATGGATATCGAAAAGCGTATGTTTCGATACGGGAGAGCAAAAAAAAAATTTGAGACTGGCCAAGAAACTTTAGTAATTTTCCGATTTAAACCATTTTTGAAATTGTTTTCTCAATATTTTAGATTTTTCAATATTACAAAATAATTAGTTTACTATAAAAGTATTTACATTTCTATGCATGATGAGAATTAACTGATCTATCTTTAAAAAAACCGTTTTCTCTATATCAACACTGAACAAACGAAATACTTAATAATATATTTAATTTAATTTTAGTTAATATTAAAAGAGAAAACAATTAGATTAACTAGTTTAATATACTTAATTGTACATGAAAATACTTCTGATGAGATAAAAATTAAAGGATTTTTTGGTGAGAAAAATCCTTTACCTAAAATGAGGTTTTATTTTGAATATAAAACTTTATTTGTTTGTAAGAAAGATAAGACCCCTTTTATAAATTATTGAATGTACACACGTGTATAGTACATTTTCATTATAAAACTTGAAAAAGTATTTATCTATGATCATTTTATGATCAGCATATTATATATTAAAAATTATTTAAAATAATATTTTTGGAATATCTTCAATATTAAAATTACAATTCTTACACAAATATTCTGTTTTCCTTAGGTTATTAATTCAATACAATGATTATTCATTAAGATTTATTCATTTGAATGAGAGAGATTAAAAAATCTTGAAAAAATAAGATCTAGTTCTAAATCGAGTCTATTTAAGTTATAAGAAAACATATTTCGCTTACTGAATAATAGCTCAATATTTTGGTGGTTAAAACTTTTTTTTCTAATAGAAACTTGATTTGTATTAAATCAATCAACTAAAACTAAATGATTGATTTAAATCGATCAACACATTTTTATTTTGCGACAAAAAATATATGCGAAAAATTCAAAAAAGGCCAAGTATATTTCAATTTTAAAATTAACAAACGAAGTTAATTATTTTTTTTTTAATTATAAAGATTGAAACGAAATCATATCAATTTGATAAAATTAAAACAAATTGAGATCAAAATCTGAATTACAAATATTTTTTACAGTCATAACGTTTCCAAATTTGGGCTGCATTTCTTTCGTCTGCTAATTACACGTTCCATATTCATTAGCTGAACGAGTGTGACTAATTCCGAATTCTACAACGCATACAAATTTGACGTCATTCAGTGTGATGTGATGACTTGTCAGATTTGCCACCTACGCTTTCTATGGTCGAGATGTAATTCAGATAATTGATGGTCTGCTCTCGGTTCTAATTTGTTCATTAATTCGGCATCCCCAGAATCTTGATAAATTGTCCCAATCGTCGTTCAGACTTCGACGGAATAAAATAATGCAAAGGTAGGCAGAGTGCCAAGAGAAGAAGAGGAAGGAGAAGAAATGGGGGGAAGTAGCGGATTATCGCTTTCCATCCAGAGACAGACAGAACAGAGGAGAACAAAGACAGCGGTGATGACTCTGGAGCGGAACCCAGTCAGCCCGTTTCTTCACCAACAGGCCCTTCTTCTTTTTGCCATTGTTTCTGTTTCTGATGACGTAGTGGTCTTTCTTTCCATGATTGTCGGGAAAGGCGTGTTTCTAATAGAATATTAATATAGATTGTTATAGTTTATTCACATTTAAAGTTAAAAAACAGTCATTTCATTATTTTAACTTTATCAAATTGAATAATATAATTTTATGCTAATTAAAATTATATCTTTTTTATTTCGCAATGTTATCCAAAATTTAAAAAAAACATCCATACAGTTACTCCAGAAAGTATTCGACCCTGAATGCAGTCGAATTTAGAAGCTTTGTTACGAACTTAATACTTATCTGATATAACGTATGTTTGTGGAATCACTTGATAGATAATTTGATCAAGTATAATATTTCAAAAGAATTTCATAATTATCATACATACAACAATCGAAAATTACAGCTAAACTGTAGAGTGCGCTCAAATTACGCACAAAGTTTTAGACCTTTTTGTTTTGACTGCTTGATGTTTCGAATTTCGAATTTTTTCGTTCTATAAGATAATCTGATTTTTTTTACACATTTGAACTATGTTGTACTTATTTGAAATCGATATTTCATTAAGTTGGATAAAATAAATGGAGAATAATTTTAACAAAAACCTAATTCTTATCCAAAATTATAACTGTGAAAATGAATTTTGATATATGAATAAACATACATATTATTTTATTAGCTCTTTGTTATGTATTTTAACATTTTTATGCAAGACATATTTGAAATAATTTTTTATCATGTTCATAAAAAATTAGCAAATTTGCTTACCTTACTTAAATGGTTAACCAAATCAACATATTCTGTTTTCGATATGTAAATGACTTCTTTAAAAGTGCATAAAATACAAAGTTATCTAACAGAAATAATAGAAAAAATTTAAAATTTAACTCATTATTTATTCAAGAATTGTTAATTTCAGCGCTCGGCAGTCATAGCTTAGATAAATTAATTATTTTCCGATTTTAACCGTTTTTCAAAGCGTTTTCTTGTTATTTTCTATTTTTTCAATCATATAAAAATAATTGTTTACAAAAATTAAATTTATGAACATACACTTCAATAGATAGGTTAAGAAATAACTGTTCTACTTCGAGAAAAAAAACGTTTTCTTTACATTAGAACCAATAAACTTCATAGTTAAAATATATTAAATTAAATTAGTCAATAAATAATAAATATACTAGTAAAATATACTAAAAATATAAAATATACGTAAACACATACTTATGTTGAGATAAAAAAATGGATATTTGTTGTGAGTCCAATCCTTAGCCATGAAACAAGTCGTATTTTTACGATAAAACTTTAATTGGTTGAAGGAAACAATTTAGGCCTTTAATAGATGTTTAGGAGAAAACATAAGACTAGAAAAATTAGCTATTTTTTTAAATAAAACTGAAATTTGAAGGGGAATAACAAATATCTTCTTCTCAAGGTTAGATTTTTTAAAAAGTAAAATTGAATGAACAATCAGAAGAATCATTTCTTTACCCAATATTTTTAGTCTAATCAGATTATCATATCTATATTACAGATGTAAAAAGTTAAATTTTTTATTTAAAATGAAATCATTCTTTTGAATAAATTAAAGTGATCAACTCTTTATTATTTTATGCCCAAAAATAAACAAATTCTAAGGTGACAGTCCTTAAGTACAATTTTTATTTAAAATTATTGCTTTACATACTCTCTTATATTTTATTTGGTTCATTTTCTAAAATTAACTTAGTATTTATTCATTTCATAATATAGTTGTTAAAACACATTTGGATATGCAATTCTACTATTTTTATGCTATAAGGAAGCTCCACATTACCCTCCTTTCTGCTTTTTAAAACCCAATATAAAATACAATAGAATAACCAAGATTCATCTGCACTTCAAACTAATTCGTCATTATTTCTTAATTCGTACTCAAATCATTACTCCATAAAAAAACTCTTTGAAGCAAAAGCACTTTGTGATCAATGACGATAGTTAAATCAAAAAGCAGACCCTCAAAATTGTCTCACTTCGTTCTGGTCGTAAGAACAAACGATATTTGGGGTTCATAGTTTTAGGCGGCGCAATAATTAAAACAAACAGCGGGTGGACTCAACAGTCCGAGTTTGGTGCCATAGTTTGTTTCAATCAAAAGACATTTTATTGAAAACTGCCATCTAAGTATGGATTGGACCCGGAATTGTAGTTGACAACCGCAAATTTAGGTTTTTAAATTAAAGGCCGACAATATTCTTTTCAATCTAGGATATCAAATTAGGAATGTCGCCTTTGAATGTTGGTAAAATAACAAAAATGTGGGACATTCATTCTTGATGATGCACGGTCGTTTATACAATTTTATGACATCACTGGACAACTATAAGCATAATGACAAAATCGGTGTATCTGGAATGTTCTAAAAGTAAATGGTCGTTATACCATACTCATACTTTTGGGAGATGAAAATTGAAATTTTATGAGTTCCAAAAATTATTGGATATATGTATGTAGTTTATAGGACAACGAGAGCAAATTAATATTAATATTGGAAAATAAAGCTCCTTCGTATTCGAATTTAAAGGAAATCTCATACCCAGCGAAAGAATCATTAAGATGATAAAGAAAATGGTGGTCAACAGGAAGATAATATTACTTTATTAAAAAATTGTTATTGATCATGATCTTCATTACATGCGAAACAAGTTATCTGTTTTCAATACGGGGCACTCGCTCTATACTCTACATCTGTTTAACACTATAATTTTCCCATTTTCACTTTGGATAATTCTATAATAATTCATATTAAAAATTAGATAAATATTTGGATAAAAACCGTAGCTTAAGCTTGGTAATTAATACAAATATAAACTCATTCCATTAATTCTTTTGATAATAAACTAAATATAATCATAATTCAATTGAAAAAAATAATTTTTCCGAATAATTTAATTAATATAGATTTTGGTATACAACAATGATTCAATCATATGATATATTAATGAAGGAACATTGTTATTTTACACATATTAGGTATTAAACAGATTTACTTCCGTCATCATAGATGTTAAATTATGTTAGATTCACTTTCAATTCCGTATATAAAAATCATCTTTTTCATTCTGTCATTACGGGCAGGGTCAGAGTAGCGCAGTTAGCTAAGCGTCTGATATGTTGTGTGAAAGGGATGGTCTTCTTTGTAGTATGTGTTTAGGCTCTATATAGAATCATTTGTACATAGTGTACATAATAACAAATACGATTCGTGGTCATGATAATCAATCGAAAACTATTACTCCTTTAAAATTCAAAATTATGATCCATTGTAAAAAGAAATAAAATTTTAATAATTTTAATACAATAGAAGCTGCCTATTNGCTCTATATAGAATCATTTGTACATAGTGTACATAATAACAAATACGATTCGTGGTCATGATAATCAATCGAAAACTATTACTCCTTTAAAATTCAAAATTATGATCCATTGTAAAAAGAAATAAAATTTTAATAATTTTAATACAATAGAAGCTGCCTATTAAAGACTTTCCATTCCATCATTTCAAGAAATATATGAAGAATTTTTTTTTTTTTTTTTTATTTGTGTTTGGG
>JXOV01038167.1:348-10457 GCA_001014945.1 Clogmia albipunctata
GTTTCAAACGGTTTTTGGCTTATCTTTAGTTCCTCACCAATTGAATAAGTGCTCAAGTGCCGGTCGGTTTCCACTATTTTCATGACTTTATCGCAATTTTCAACGACAGGCCTCCCGGCGCGTGGTTCATCTTTGACATCGAAATTACCGGAACGGAACCTAGCAAACCACTTTTGGGCTAGACATTTGTTTACAGTATCGGTCATATAAACTAAATTAATTTTTTCAGCTGCTTTGGCTGCTTTTTCGCCTTGATCGAAGACAAATTGTAAAATGGCGAATTTTNCGGCGCGTGGTTCATCTTTGACATCGAAATTACCGGAACGGAACCTAGCAAACCACTTTTGGGCTAGACATTTGTTTACAGTATCGGTCATATAAACTAAATTAATTTTTTCAGCTGCTTTGGCTGCTTTTTCGCCTTGATCGAAGACAAATTGTAAAATGGAGAATTTTCTCTTTGCTGGTGTCCATCTTTGACAAGCGCTCACAACCTGCTGAGTCAATCAATCAAAAAACTATCAAAGACAAACTTGTAGTGCAAAAAACACCTTTTCAGCGCCGTGTTGCATGCCATGATGCGATACGTAACACTAGAACTATGGACAATAACGCCATCTCATCTAAAAACCGAACGAACTTTTTACTTAACCTTATATTATATTTTTTTTACAAAATAATTTCCATGTTGACAATATTTAATATAGCTAACAAAACTAAAAATAATAGCTAATAAAACTGATTTTAACAATAAATAATCTTTATCAAAATATTATAAATAAACCGAACACAAATACAAATATAAAAATCTTCCTGAAATATTTCATGTTTTAAGTTATTTAAAAAAATTAACTAATTAAATATAATATGAACATTTGATTTTCTTCAAAGAAAGGAATAACATTGTGTTATTTACATTCAAATTACCATTAATTAATTCTTTAATATTCTATAACACACAGAATAAATAAAACTCATCAAGTAGAAACCGAAAAAAAACCTAAACAACAAACTTCCCTTTTATCTGTCCACAGAATACCAGAAATCCCCCATAGGATTTAGACTAAACAGTAGGCAAATTCAGCAAACAAACAGGAAGGAAAGATTAGAGTAGAACGAATGCTCACCGATTGGAATGATGGTCGAGTGGAGGAGAGTGATTACCCCGAACAGTTCCGTTTGTTTGGCCGTGGATAAGTAGCGCGTCGGATCGCCTGGACCTGATCAAACAGAGGGTCATTCGTTTATTGACAATCGGTACAAATCCCAATCCAAAACCACAAATTGTGCTTACCTTTTGGGCAAATCTGCGCAAATTTGGTCAGCAGACCGAGAGTGGCGAGCAGAGAGAGGACCACGGCCTGGTGCTGCTCAACAGGCTCCTTTATTTTAGCGCATCTCTTCGCCAAAGTGTCCACGAGGCCGATCAGAACTGAATAACTGCAAATAAACAATCATAGCAACTAATGAAAATATTGTAAGACTATTAGATTTCGTTAATTAGATAAAAATGAAATTTTGAAAAACGAACAAAGACAGTAACTAAATAACTTATTTATAAGCTACGTATATGTTGAACATTTTGAATATGAAATGTTAAGTAATTTTAATAATGCATAATATCTATGTGTGAAATAAGAGACGAATTTTTCATCATTTCCGAGTTAAAAATGAAATTTTACACCCGAGCAGGCCTTATTTTTTGCACTTCCCTTTAAAATTCTCGTACAAATAATTTTTAAAAAGTTGGTCGTTACAACGGGATCCATTTGATTGGGTGTTTGACCGTTTAAACAGCCTGGATTAAAATTTGTTTTTTTTTTCTGAAAATAGTGTCGAAATTTTGACTTTGAAATAAATTTATTCGTAGTTTTATAAATTTCTTTATTTTCACTAGTGAAATAAAAATTCAAAATTTGGACTAACGCAAAAAAGTGACGTATTATTATAACTCAAATCGATGTCGAAAAGCTAACCTTTGGATACGAAAGTGCAGAAAAAATAGAATACAAACAAATTTCGTGCATTTATTGTACAAATGGAACTTTTTTTATCCATATCGTTCAATGTGATCAATATTACGTCAAATATTTTGTTACACTCCAGTATCGAAACATACGCTTGTCAATATCCATTTGAGTTATGTACTGTTTCACTTTATTATTTGAATTCCAACCGTTAACGGAAACTTCACAAGTTAACATTTCACTTGAAACATTTGTGAACCATGTAAATTTTAAAATTTTTTTTGTAAATAATAAAATTTAATGTGAAATTGTAAAAATTTCAGTGCTCATGAGTGGAGTTCAAAATCGTTACGTCGTGCTCGGGTGTAAAGTCCACTTTTTTAATTCGGAAACGATGAAACACTCGCCTTCGGCTTGAATGTTTCACACTTGTTTCATTCGTTAAAAACAGTTGACTTTACACCCTTGTAGAACAAATACCTATTATGCATTTTTGTTGCTTAAAATTGATATTATGACACTCAAATTTGTTCTGTTAAAATCAGAGTTTATATTTTGCTGTTTAGTCTTTATGACAGAGATTGAATCAGACTTAAACTAAACAAATTATTATTATCAGTTTTAAAGAACTAATGGACCGAATGTTTATATTTCAATATGATATTATTTCATATTTGTTGGGACCAATTAACAAACTGCATAAATCATTTTATTATCAAGATCCCATCCCATCTCATAATTTTGGGGGGAACAATATTCGATTGAGAGTATTTATCGAAGCTAAACAAATCAGAGTCTGTGATTTGGATTTAATGGTGGGAATTATTGGCCTGTTCCCGCTATGTCTCGACTCGACCTTTCTTGTCGCTGAGAACTTTTCCGCTCGATTGCACATGTGCCCTGAATTAGTCACTCTGAGAATAACGAGGAGTGTAAATCGCTTTAATTCCCATCCCGTCTATTTATTTACTTTGCGCCTAATCCAATTGGATTCTGGCCGCGGAATAGCCCATTCCCTGCCGGCTCCACGTCAATTCACACCCGGTTTAATTACTTGATTACGAATTTGCATTGCAAAAATAAATGAAAAACAACATAAAGTCGATCGCACAATAATTGACGATTATTATTTCTGGCACCGTTTATATTTACTCTAATTCAATCAGGAAAGAGTGGTCCAAAAATTAAGAATACAAACTTTTCTACAAATGATTAATTTGATTTATATATTTAAACGCCTAAATCTTAATTTATTTATTATAAAAAAATTGTGATGAAAAGGCATTAATATTAAACACTAGGGTCCTTTAAAGCCACGAGCGTTGCGAGAGTTTTAAAGAAGGTCCGTATGTTTAATAATGCTTATCGACCGTATTTTATACATTGTTTTTGTTTTGTTTCTTGGTTCCACGAAATGATATAGAAAACTATATCTTGTTATATCTTACATCCATATAGGAAATGTTACATTCCTCTTCATTTTGAATAATTTATTTTATACGCAACATAATTAGTTTGAAAGAGTTTTCCGATATGTACTTTTCAATTAAAACGTTCTATTTAAATTAAAATAATCTATTAATTCAGTTGAGCTATGAAGAACGAAATTGTCAACCATATAAATTTGTTTATTTACTTAGGTCACAATTTTTTTTAAAAAAAACATTAGTACCTCAAATAATTATTTAAACACTAGAGTGTGCAAGTGCTATCAAAATGTCTTTGACAAAATAATTTTAATGTAAAAACAAATATTAGGTATTGAAATAAAAAATTAAATTACTAAACATAAACGGTAAATTATATTAAAATTAGTGATGTGCAAAGTGTGTAATTTGAGTTACCCGCGTGTCCCCAATACATTTACGAATGCTTTTCTAATTAAAATATTGAGTACAAAAGTATACACTCACACACATTGAATTGAGACTATATTTGAAATTATTTCTTCACGAAATTAAAAAATATATAACTTGTTTTTATATTTAATTTTAAAAATAAAATCACAAAGTAAGAGTTTGAGAAAATTCGAACTGCACTGTTTCTCTATATAAAGAGCTAAATTTCACTTCGATTAATTGATAACATTTTTCCAAGACACCTTTAAAAAACAATAAGACCCTTAGTACCCAAACGTACACAATTGTTTTTCATTGAAGGACCCGGGTACCTGTGTTCAGAATGCGTATCGAATTAAAATTACCTGATGAACAAATTTTGCGTATCACTTAATTAAATTAATGCTGTTGAATTGTTCTAGAACATAGGAATTTATTTATGAGAACACAAACGCATCGAGTACTTTGAAGGTCAAGCGATTGAATACGAATTATATAATATATTCTTATAAAGGACAATCCCAAAATTTTTGGAACAGTCTATTTCCTGGAAGTATTTTTATTTATTTTCATTCTATAATTATATTACTGATCTATTGTGAAATGTCTCTTTTTTCAATGAGAGGGGGTGGACCACACAATGGAGGGTGGTGTTGGATTTCGACTATTGATGCAGGAAATGCCAAACTGAATTAATGCAGACAAACATTTATTTACTTTACCATCCATTCACGAGAGAGGAACAACATTGCGAAATGGGATTGTTTCGAGCAAATATTATAACAAGTGTCAATTGCACACGATACTTAATGTCATTTTTAGTTCATTTTAAAGAGAGAACGAGCTCCATGGAACAGTCTTTGTGCAGCAGCAGCAGTGTCATCGGCATAAAGATGGAGAGTGCCGAGTGTGAAAATATTGATTTTACTCATGGAAATGTTGGCAAATGTTTCAGAGAAGAATCTTTCTCCACTATTCTTCAGTTTATGTTTGTGTTTATTTTAAGACAGTATTTAAGTTTTGCTTATACTTATATACTTAGAAATTTAAAAAAAATATTGATATTTTCAAGTAAAGTTCTCTGATTTCATGTTTTAATAATATTTTATCTCAATTAATGCTGTACTGTCTAATAGATGAAAATATAACATTGGTAATTGAAATTTCATCATCAACATACTATATAAGCCTTACAATGCAGAGAGCATTCATTGTCACTAATAAACACCGTAGTGGGGTTTTCTTCGAAAGGAAAACATAGTGATTCGCATTCTCACATCATTTAGTCCCACACAAAGCGACAAAAACAAAAACTTCAACAGTCCGTCAACCAATCCGACGTCTTCGGACCATACAAGTCCTTCCAAACATTGGAGCCCGTAATCGAGTAACATGCCTCTTAAAATAGGGTAGGTTTAAATCCCGCAATCACTGGGCAATTGAACACTAAGTACAGAATGGTATCCTTTTCTCTAGAGTTACAAAGGGAGCAGCTCTCCTCGCAATAAAAACAATTACTCTGACCCCATGAGCGTAGTGAATTGCATTACACTGCGGCTAGGGCTCAAATTTGAAGAAATCGTTTCAAAAAAGGGAACAAGTAGAATGAGCCGACAAAAAGTCATAAAAGTGATTTTGAGTTATGGTCAGACTCACGACCCTGGTGTATGTTTCATTTGGCCGTATTCACTCTTAAATAGGAAAGGTAAAAAATATCAATATTTCACTTTTTCTTCAACTCAAACGTCTTAGCATGTGGCCAATTTCACTCATGGCCATTCATTCCATATACTGCTTTTCACCTCTTCCGCTTTTATGGTTTAAGATCGTGAGTTTTTTTATAAGGGTTTTGATCTTCTTCGAGTTTTCGGATCAAATGCTCGTGATAAGCAAAATAAGGCAAAATTCTTGTTTTTTTTAAGTACATGATAAATTCATGTTGTAATAAACTCTATTTCGTCACTTGTATCGAAATATACCATTAAAGTTTGACTTCGAAAAGGCAAATTAAAAATTATGTGATTTATAAAACTTCCAACTGATTTCATAATAGGGATAAACACTAAGAATTAATTTTAATTTTTTCTTGCAATATTTTAATAGCAAGATCTTTACAAAAGCTTAGTAAAAAAATAAAACGAACACTTTAAAATGAAATTAAATTTGATAATTCAAGATCAGAAATATCATCTATATAAATTTCTAATAATAATTGCAAATATTTCTTTGATCTACAGAATATTTAAATACTTAAATACGAAAATATAAACCAAATTACATCAATTAAATTCTATTAATAAATAAATAATATTTTTAACCTAATTTTTCTTGTCATTAAAACGATTTAATACCTATTAATTAAAATATTGTTAATCAATACCTTGATGCTTTTGTCATAAATACCTACAACAATTGCATTGTGAATAATATCACTTTCAATCAGTCATCATCATAATTACAGATCTCCGAGGGAAATTGAATCTGGCATCAGAGAACACACACACACAATTATTGTTTGCCAAATCCACATTAACCATATGTCCACAAAGTTGTGTCCTTTTCAAGCTATTGCCAATTCACAATGCGTCAAATCGGTGCCGGGATCGACCGAACCGTGAAGGTATCGAGATAAGTGTCCTGGTCTCAGCGCAACGGGGACAAACCAAAACAACGGTCATGAAAAGAGATCTACAGTACAGTGCAGAAATAAATGAACATATAATTTAAAAAAAAATAATAATTATAATTTTATATGTGATTAAATTGATGGTTTAAACATAAGGCTTTAAGTTAAATTTAAATCTAATATAATTTTTATTTTTAAAGTAGTTAAACGTCTTGGTAAAATAACAAAAAGTTAGAACATTCCGAAGCATTTTCCAACAGAGTTGTGATATTCCAGCCTGTGACGTCACCTTGACATCATTTTCCAGCTATCACGACAACTCTGTTGGAAAATGTTTCGGAATTTTGTACCAATAAGGGGTCATTTTACCACGGTTAAACGTATATTTTAACATTAAAGGTACACCCGGTACAAGGGACGAGGATTTATTTGCTGAAAATAATGGAATATTGCTGGAATTAAAACGATTTTAAATTACAATTCTGTAAAAGAGAAAATTTAAAGAAGGTTCAATGAAAAATCTGATAACAGTCACTATTTTGTTGAGCACACATGTTTTGAATCCTGTTTGAACAGTATTTAAAGGACAACATTTCAAATTGAAAATCAAACCTTGTAAGACAACATTTTGTTGTGAACATACAAAATTTTTAATGAAGTAAGGTGGTTACTAAGATTCATTTTGAATTGAACTATAAAAATATAAATCACTATCACATTTAAAAATGAATGAACGGAAGAGCAGAAAACCGACAACTTTTTTATAGGGGATTCAACTAATTTTTATGAAATTTACAGAAACCAAGGTCCTGTCCCTTCTACCTGATGGACCACCTTTTTTTAAATAAAAGGTTTTGGGTAATTTTATTAAAATAAATTCATTGTTGCAAATTTTTGTAGTAACTACGTTACTACGTATCGATTAATAAACAACATTAAATAATAAGTATCATTTAATAGAGATAACAGTATAAAACGTTCTTCTAACAAAATCAACATAATTAAATCCTTTTGAACTCTACTGTAGGTCATGGCTTTGTTTGCCACTGTATTGTATCTAGATGTCAGTTGTGAACAATATAATTATATAGGCCTCAACCCTTGGTGCTCGACGACTGACAGAAAATCAGAGCAGTTCTCCCTCTCTCTTTCCCTTTGGTGACACTCCACTCCAGTTTGGACAGAGACGAGAGGAGTCGGATCCTGTTTTGATCTATTACATTCAAGTGGTAATCGAATCCTCTATTAAGGGTTCGACTGGAGTGAGTTTTATGACATCTGTCCGAGAGTTACCCTTCCTTGCCATTGATTTAATGCCAGGCCAATGAATTGATCGGCTTGGAGAGATAAGTAATGCAACACAGTATCACAATATTATCTGTCCCATCCAGATTTAACAGGTGAAATTTTGTAATGTAAGATTACAATATCAGTTAATAAATGGAGTACCTGTCGGTAGTTCATTACCTTTTGTTTATTTGAGGGATTACATTCGAATCTATTTTTAAAAAAAATATTGAAACTTAAGTTACTGTTAATTATTTTGATAGATAAGAATACATTTTTCTTAATTATTTAAAAAGTTCATTATGATAAAAGAAGATTTAAAGAATACTTTAAAGCACTTGTGCTTATTCTTTATTATTAAAGTGTGACACCAGTGAAAGAAATCCATCGAATTTAAATGGAAGTCAGTTTCTTTGCACATGATTTATTTATTAGTGACTGTTTACTGTTTTAAACTGATTTAAAAATAAATTAGTATCATATACATAAGAAATCTGAATTATGACTACTTAAACTGCAAGGAGAGGTAAAATATTATACTAGGCCACCGAGACGGGTGTGAAGACCTGTATGAAATTGACTCTACGCGATTTACGCTTATTAAGCGTATATTATTAACCAGTGCCCAAGTCAATTTCATATAAACTACCCGGGCCCGAATAAATACAATATATGGGGCCCGTGCCATTGTCCGTCTTGGTGGCGCAGTCTTAAAAAGTTTCCCTTCCAATTCCTGTAAGAAACATGGGGAATCTCAATCTCAAGACTTTTCTTGACTATTTGTTTTCAGTGTATTAGTAGTCAATAGCACCTACACCAGTTGTAAACGGATTCAGTCAATTCTTCTATTTTATTTATATTTTTGGACCATTACTTATAATTCGCTGGGAATATTCTTTCGCAATGTTACTGATATACGCAAATGAAAAACTTTTTTGCACTCCAAATTGTACGCCCACGACCTCCGGGGAGGCAGTCCCGTGCGCTAACCACTAGACCACATAAGCGGACAAAGAGAGATATGAGATATAATTTTTTCTCATTCATTCCGCAAGTGTGGCAGGAAAAAGTTTATAAAAATTTTAAAAACTTTATTGTGGTAATTTATTAAAAAATGCATTAAATTTTGTATAAAACACTATCGACAAGAATGATTATACAAAGAAAAACACTCACTAAGTTCATGATTTTAAAAGACCCTAGTGTTTAATAAGACATTATTAATTATGGACCTAGTTGTATAAATAACTAATTAAAGTAATAAGTTTAATTTCAATAGTTTTCATTAAATGATCTATTTAGTGCTTAAAAGATTTTTGAATCCTTTGAATTACAGTACACACCGCTTAATAAGACCACGGATAATACGGACAATCGGTTTACTTCGGTTTATACATCATAGTCTCAGGGTCTTTAGGAAGTGTCTTTAACTGTATTTATTCTTTCAACTTCAAATAAACTGTTTTTTCGTCTACATATCGGTATTCTATACTATCTCTAATTTATTAGCAGTACATTTAAATAAAGTGATTATCAACGATCAGTATCAAACACCGTTTAGAAGTGGTCCAATAATATATTTGTTGTAAAATCGGCGAAATTCCGGCAATCTGTACGCGAACAAGTGTCTCCTCAATATTATCCTTTGTAATTTCTTTAAATGCTTACTATCTCAGCTATTTGGAACTCACTCAATTTGGAATATACTGTTACAAAGGTCTGTCCATGATGAAACTTATTAAACAAATATTAATGTTCACCATCAAAAGACAAGAATCCTTATTCACAGCATCTTTTTCTACTCTCGCTTTAACTCACGATTATAGAAAGATTAAGTCCGATTTAGCTGAAATTTTGACAGTTAATTTATATAAAAATGTTTTAAATGATCCAATACTTGTTTTAAGACCTGTGTGACCGAGCGGAAATGACGTAAACTTGTACATGTTTCTCGAAGGCAGGAAAAACATATTTAATTTTCGACTGAAAGGTATGAGAATCGTGCAATAATCAATACTTCATTTAACCCTTTCGAACCGGTGTGGCGCTGAGTATAGTAGAAACTATTGGAGGGCTGATATAGAACAAATGGGGTCCCCATATGAACTTTCCGCTCCCAAAATTCCAGAAAATCCTTCGGATCAGAATTTGGTCCTGGGACATATATGTCCCAGCCCGGTTTTTATAGTGGGACAAATATGTCCCAGCCCGGTTTGAAAGGCACTATATACTCATACAAATTAAATCAATTTATTCATATTTTATTTATTAAAATCCATTTGGTCAAGCATAGTTATGTTTTACGTTGTTACATAGTACTAAACTAATTGAGTATTAAGTTATCCTTTTTACAAATTATTGTTTTTTGGAGAAATGCAATGATTAGACTTT
>JXOV01038277.1:0-11192 GCA_001014945.1 Clogmia albipunctata
TTACAGAAATTCGAAGAATTTTTATGTTAATGTATTTAAAAAAAGCATAGAATTTTGTATAAAACACGGTCGATAAGCATTATTAAACACTCGGGCCTTCTTTAAGGCTCTCGCTTCTCTTCCACACAACGAGGAGGTTTTTGGTCTGCACTAGGATGACGACGTGCTGAAGTTTGTGGAATTAAATGAATTGCGATGAGCAGGACATGTAAACAGGGTGGGTGAAAACCGATTCCCAAAAAAAAACAATGGAATCACTGCTGACAGGAACGAGTAGGCAGACCAAGGAAATTGGTACGATGCAACTATTATTGAAGCAGCAGATCGACTTTTAGAAATACACGATTGGAAAGAGGTGGCCATCAATAGACAACAATGTAGGGAAAGTATTATACAAGCAAATGGCTGGCTCATAACCTATACACAAAACACTTTAAGATTAAAAAAATACAATTTCTATATTCAAAATCAATTTTTATTATTTTATCCTTTTTTAAAAATACACTTAAATGTGACTTAAATCGAGATCATTTATCAATTAAAATTAAGACAAAAATCCATTTTAATGTGTATTTGTTGTTGCTGATTTTTAAGACTTACGATTAACAAATTAAATTTTCTGTTCACAATTAAACAATTCCTGCCTTCTGTCCCTCCTCTAAACAATAAAACGTATCTAGTTAATAATATGTATTTATATATTTAATAATAATAATAATTAAAAAGAACATAGAATACAAATATTCCATCATTACAAAGTGTTGGTGGTTGTTTCAATCGACATTTATTCTCGTTTATAATAAACATTGAATCGATTCAAAAAATCATTGTTATACAACGGTGTATTTCATTAAATAACTTAAAATACCAATTCATATCTCGGCAAATTACATCTAGAAATTATCAAAGCCTATTGTTACAGAAAAAATATAAGCAAAAAATAATTCACTTACAGTACAAATAACCTTAGAATGAAAGAATTTATAATTAGCGGTGGGGCTAATTATATTTATATATCTAATAGCTATATAAACATTTTAGTATCATTTCACATTTTCCCACAATTTTGCGTCCGGTAAGTCCAAAAGTAAAAAAAAAATCTCTGCGTTTCGTTTATAAAATAAAAAAAAATAATAAAAATAAATAAAAATTTAAAATAGCTTGTTATTTGATGATTGTAAAAAATAAAATTAAAATTGCGCTTGGGTCACTGTGGTTTGCTTTCTATTTCATCGCTTGTCCTTCATATTGCACCTTTTTATAGGAAATGAAAACATGGCGCAGTCGATCTGAGTAGTTGTGGGAACCCTAGTTTCCCTTAATAAATTTGCTATTGAATTCCGTTCTAATTATTGCATCTTCTTGCGATTAAGTGCTTACTGTTTTAAATAAAATTTCATTTTATTGTGACTGTCAATTTTAGAAACAAAAAAAACTATTCAAATTTTTTAATGGCACGATTGCCTTTTGAAATAAAATTCAATTCTTTTCAAGGGGCAAATTTATGACCTTAGTTATTGATTCTGTTTAAATGATATTTTTTTTTTATTGAACAATATTCTTTAAAACAAATATATTTAAAAATAATTTTAAAAAACAAAACAAAAACAAATAATCCAGTTTTTTAAATTAAAACCAATTTTATGTGTAATGTAAAAAATATACCAGCTTTAAGTATTTCATTATGCTTTTCAGAAATAAAATTATTCAATTTTTAAATTAGGTACCCTATTTAGTTCGTGTATTAATATTCTTAAATTTTTTTAATTTAAAAAAATATTAGCCAACAAAATGATTATCATTTAAACAGAATCCAATTTTACTAAATTTTAAAGTACGTTTAACTTTTCTAGTTACCGGATAGATCACCACAATAAGCCTATTTTTGTAAACGGAAAAATACCCTAATCTCACAGGTTATGGGGACGTACAAAAGTATTTTTAATTTAGTACAAAAAATAGCTGATTACCGCACGCCTAACTCAACCAGAAGGCGGCTTCTTCGTCTTTCAAAACTCAAATCTACCCACTTTTCTCCCTCTTCTTTCTACATAAATTATGTATAAATGTGTGTGTGTGTTTCTTTAGTTTAATAATTACAGTTTTGATTTTGCTGGACTCCGTTTTCCATTTCACCTAATAATCCTAGCATAAATCGTAGAAGAAAAAACACTATATGCCTATTATTATCATTGTTGCCATTTTAAACTCTTTTGTGAATCCAAGTATTTTTTTAGCTATTATTTTCAGGTTTCTTTTTCTTTGTATGGTTTTTTGGTCCAGCGGAAAAATGATTTTATCATTTTCGCTGCCTTTTGGGCTGCTTTGTTAAGTATTGTCCTTAAGGTCAAGTTAATGCTGTTCACTTGTTTCGCCTCCTCCTTTTGGCACCGCCAATCGGAAAGACAAATCAGTTTTTTCTCTTCCCTCGTTCTCGCTTTGTCGTTACGCTGCCACCAGTTTCTAATCTTTTTTTCTTATCTGATTTTCTCACTTTTTTCAAAACTTATTACATATTCGATGGTATATTGTCATTGGGTTATTCCTTCATCAAACGGTAAATGTGGTGCTGGGCACCGTGATTACTCGATGACACTTCAAACACATATGCTGTACACAGGAGGGTCTCGTTCGTATCTTTGTTGGATATTACCTAAAAATTAAATAGTAGTTATTAGATTTTTAGAACAGAAATATATAATTCTTGTAATAGTAATGACTAAGACAATTAAATAGTTATTTATGTAAAGAATATGTAAATTGGATGTATTTTTGTTAGGAGTTATGTTTGTTTGCACGACGAAAGAGTGCAACAATTTTACGAATAATAAAAAAAAATAGACTAACATACAAATCAACCACTAAATATAATATTTTACAAATTGTGTACAAGTAAAAATTTAATATGGCACGTCAATTCCTAATTTATTCATGGCTAAAAAATAATTTTAAATTCAAAATCAAAGCCGACTTGTTTGGGTTTTTCTTATAATTTTGACAGATCTCATAAAATGGAATAAATATACGGAAAAATTAAACACAATCACTGAGTTCTGTATCAAATTAAGATGGATTTAATGACAATTATTGAAAATTTAGCTCAAATGTGTACATTTTTGTGTGTAATTTTAAATCCAGTTTTGTGGATAATACGATAAATTGAATTTTTATTATCTAAACGAAGCAAAGGAAATTTCCTTCTGCCTTATCATTTTGATAGATCCACTTGTTTTCTTGTAAATAACTTCTATATTTAATTAAAATTGACCAAATTTATATATTTTATCAGCTTAAAGAAACCGTAAATGGTTTAAAAGCGTTTTATAGCTTAAAACGTTGGGTGATCCTATTTACGTGAGCGACCAAAAACTCGATGCGTAACGGTTTTTCCTTAATAAATTTAGCTGGATCATTCAAAAAATTTTAACGTTTGGTAAATCAATTGCCAACTAACTGTTTTCCAAATTTCATCAAAAAATTTGGAAAATTACAAAAGTTATAAGCGTTCGAAAAAGGTTTCTATTTACGTGCGCGGCATTGTATAATTCGTTAAATATGCAAAATATAAATTTTTTTTGTCTTCAAAGCACTAAAAACAATGAAAAAAATGATCTTCATAATGAACAAATAACCGTTCAAATAGAGACTGTTGTAACAACAAGTTTTTAAAATTAGTGTCATGTGAACTTTCGAGAAAAGTGCAAATAACTACTTAGATATTTTAGAACAAAATTATTGAACATTACTGAAATGGTATTCTTATTTTTAATAGACGTGCTTCATTGAATTTCTTTAATTTCTCTTCTTAAAACATATGTTGATTATTGATATGCACCAAAGCGTTTTTAAAATAACAGAATAAACTGTCAATTTAATTTTACCGCTATAAATCGAATTACCAATTTTATAAAATTAAATACCATTTTCATAAATATTTCTAAAAAATCCAAAAGATTATGTCGATCAAATGTTTTTAACATTTAATTTTCTTGTTGGAACCAAAAATATTGAAATATCATTAAGAATCCAATCTAAACTGTTGATACACCAATTATTGAGTTTCCTTTAAACATAACTCAATTATAAATAGGTTGAGACTACCCCTAGTTCCGTACTGGAATGTCGTGGGAAATATTTATTTTATTTAATTATAAATATTCCATTGAAATTTTTCTCTTATTTTTACAAAATCGTAGCCACTATTTAAAAAAAAAGTGAAATTACCTGAAGAATGGTAAAGTTTTCTAGGACACTATTCATCATGTACTTTTCGGGCAGGTGTTTCAACTTGTGTATAAAATTGATCATGTATTCGCACATGGGAGATCGGGTTATTCTGTACACAAATCGTCCGTTTTCCAGCCGCGAGTATTCCGTTTCCACCTTCTCCACCACTTGTTTACCGAACGAGCACACCTTGGTCGAGCATGAGATTGCAACATTTTCACCGCTTTCATACCTGTTTTGGAAAATTATAAAAAAAAATAATTAAAAGACATTCAAATTTAATTTATAATTGTTTTGTTCGAATATTAAAATTTGTTTTTCTTCCGTGTCTCATACAAAACTTTATGCATTTTAAAAAAGAAATCATCTACTTACTGGCTGCTGACCCCATAAAAGGCACCCGTTTCATCTTGGAAATTCGTATTGAGATCCGCCCAAAATTTAACTAGGAAGAACGCATTCTGTGGCCCCTTTTCATACAGCTCCTTCAAACCGCCCTTCTTCTCGGGGAATTTGTCGTAAATTTGCTTTATGTCGACCGACTGAAATCATTAAAAAGATATTTACGTTAATGAAAATAATTCATAAGATTTGATATAGTAACAAGTTGGGTATTTGTTTAAGAAATAATTAATAAACTTAAATTTTAATATGTAATATATTACATAGTTATTTATTCAACAAGGTCAATAAGATAAGGCGTTATTAAACACAAGGGTTGTTATAAGCCACGAGCGAAGCGAGTGCCTTAAAGAATGCCCGAGTGTTTAATAATGCTTATCGACCGTATTTTATAAAAAAAATGCATAAATCCTTTTTTTCAACGAATTTTCAGAATATATTAAACTAATTTAACAAGATCTAGTTTAATTTTATGTAATACGATAATAAATAAAAACATAATAAAGACAAATTTGATATAAAATCGAAAGAAATAGTTATTTGTGGTACATAAGGGTGTAAAATGAATTGTTTTTTTCAACGAAGAGGCGAGTGTTCCAAGTTTGAAAATAAAACGCATTTTACTTTCGATTAGGACATACAGTTCTTGCATTTTTCTTAAGAGTACAAAAAATATTTGACGTAATAATGGCCTCTATTTGGCCAGTTATCGATCTACGTTAAGGCATTTTTATTTTGGCGGATTAAAAAATGTGCAATTTATCGTACAAAATGGCTCCAGAATTTCTACTTTGATACAAATTTGTTTATAGATTACGACTTTTTTTTAATAGTGAAATAAAAATTCGAAATTTTCACACCACCTTTCTTCATTGCTATGTCAAGGTCCGCCCATGTATTTTAAATTAAGAATTCCTTTTATTATAAAACAATTTTCAATCCACTAAGACAGATTTTACATATTTTCCTAAGCACACACTAGAGAAAATGATTATTTTGCTCAATTTTGCCTTATACTTGTTCCGTATCATAATTATGCTTAAACTTTTAATTAAGTTCATAGTGCTTAGGATCCTGAACCAGTCGTTCAATGTCAAATCGATGTGTGGACAATTTGTAGGGATTTTATTAATCTCTAAAAAGCAACTGCTTCCAGAGATATCAAGGAATCGTGGGTGTGTTTAAAGCCTTAAGTCGCGTTGTATGTCATTATTATAAAACAAGCCAGCTATATGTAAGAACAAGATACATAGTTTGTTTCTTAAAACATATAAAAAAAATAAATCTGTCCCATTTTTGAAAACAACGACAATATAACTTAAAAATTTAACAGAAAATCCTTCCAAACTGGAATTCCCTGATTATCCCATTGAACTCTTAAATAATAAAATAACTCGAACCCACATATTTCATATACTCGTAAAATGAAAATGCCATCAATTAATCCATAATTCACAAAGTAAAACAGTCTTTAATTCTTTCTTCCACAATATTACTGGATTAATTAATTAAATTAAACCGTCAATTAATGATACTCTACTCACCTCTAGCAGTGGATCGGAATAGGATGGCGTGCCGCCTATGTGAACAAACAGGTGCTTTTGATATGTCTCGTCCCGGTTCAGATCTAAAAATGCGGAGAACTCTATCATGCGGAATTTCTGCGTGGCTATAGCTCGTCCCTCCCAGGGCGGGGGCAACGCCGCCTGGAGACCTCCCTCCGACACGGCTGTCGCGGACGGTTTTCCCGGGTAAGGTGGCTGGGCGAACGGCTTCACACTGGACAAAACACAGCTACAATTAATTAAGGCATAATTTGCGAATCTAAGCCATTCTAACTTACTCTTGCGAGGAACCAGGCTGCAAACCGGGCTGCCAAAATTGCTGCAAAAAAAAGGAAAGAGAATTTATTTAATGATATGAAGTCATTTTCATTGAATAATAAAAAAATTATAAAATAAAATCTGTTTAAAAATGCTCCCATATTTTATTCATTAATTAATTATAATATTTTAGATCATGGTACAATAACATGAAGGTAGTATATTTATAATGAAACAGTCGTAATTATGACGTCACTCGTTGGCAACTCTAATTTTATTAACTTATCAAATAAACTATAGCAATCATTAACATTTCAATAAGCTTAAAATGTGGTTTTTAAAAAAGATATCTGATCCTACAAAATCTTCACGCTTTATTCACAAATTAATTTGCCAATGAAAAATGTCATTTTTAGGCCTTCCATCTGACCGTGTTTCGGGAATGTTCTACCAATAAAAGATCATTTTACCATGGTTTAGGTGAATTTTCAGCTTTAATATTTTTGCAAATTTAAAAATTTAAGGAAAAGTTAAAATATTAACTACTTTTGAAATTTTTTGAAAACACAATGTTTAATATTATTATATCGATGAACAGATATTTTGAAAATTTTACCAAGTTTTGCAACAAAAAAATTTATTTTAACTTTGACAACAACATAGAAATGACTTACTACGAAATGTGGTTTATACTAGTCATTTATAAAAAGTTTTAATTCTTCTTCGACGACTCAACAAATGTTACCGGTCAATTGGTTTTACGTAATCAAAGTTTATCAAATGCCCTTCTTTTGTCATTCTTTTTAATTGGCAATTTAGCAATGAATCATTATTTGTTATTATGTACCATGAAAAGTCTTAAAGTTGAGACTCCCCATGTTTCTCACAGGAATTGAATGGGAAATTTTGGTATGTACCATGAATAAATGATTCTATATAGAGCCTATTTACTGATAGGTTCTAGCCACCGAAACAGAACACACATACTACGAAGAAGACCAATCCTTTCTTAACTTTTATCTGTATCCATTCATTGAATAACAGCAGATCACTAGTATTATAGAAAGAGCAGGTTTATTTCCTCGATTCTGTGCGCTCCTTTCAAGCTTTGAAAACCTGTCTGAATGCGAACAAATAGTATTGACGACTTCAAACCACTTTTCCTTAACAATTAAGAATAGTTTCCAATTTGTTATTAAATTTGTTTATGTTCAAAATTGAATAAATATAAAATTATGTTCCCTTTAAAGTCTCCCGTTTAATAAAAAACATTTCAATTGTGTTTGGACTTCCAAAATCTAATAAATAAATGGCAAGCTTTTTGTTAAAGGTCTTGTGTTCAAAAAGTTATTTGAATTTTATCAAAGATTAAAAAAATCTGCTTTGCCAGGTATGAAAAACTTACATACGCAACATCCCTTATTTGAAATTGAAAACCAACCACTTCAGTTTAATAATAAAAAAATATGGGAGCATTTTCTAAGCACGAAGTTCAACGTAAAGCCTTTATTATGAGAAATTAAAACGACAAATATCCAGCTTCTCACAAACAAAAAGTTAGCTCGATTTAGGACATTTGGCGGACATAAATCTAGTTAATTTCTAGTGTTAATCCCAGTTTTTTTCGAATAACAAGACAAAGACATGGCTACGACAAATGGCAGTTTTTTAATTCGGTCAGACAGACAAACGAAAGCCTTTCTTCTTCTCCTGGTCGCCTTTTTGCGTTTTTGGTTTTTTGTTCTTACTGGAGGAGGGGGAGGTGGATGTGGATGATGTTGAAACTGATGATGAAAATGGTGGTAAAATGGAAGCGTTGATGACCGGGCCATCATTAACTCTTTGGCGACAACCGCATTCGCGCTAGACTGCCATTTTTTCTCATCACTTCCTACATGATCCTAAATCAAGTCACAGAGAATAATAAATATCAAGATGGATAGAGAGGAAAAAACAGAGAAAGAAATTCATAGACAGATAGACCGGATTCTTTCGACACATTTCCATTTCAATTTGAATTGAAAAGCAAAAGGGATAAAAAATAAATCAAATAAAAGAGGGTAACAAGAAGACAAATTGTAAAATCAATTCAAAAATTCCAAAGCAAGATCTCTTATCATCATGATATTTCACTTGACAGATTGAATGATAAATAGAGAACGAAATACTTACAACTTTTAATCTGGCTTGCACTTCTCTTAATTTCCGCCTCGCTAAAACTTGGATGTGTGAACTAACTTGTTTCCTCGTCCTCGTTTTGCCCGTCCTCAATTTTATGTACCTTGCTATCAGTTCATTACGACCTGGAAAATTAAAAGAGATACGAGATTATAATTAGAAACTTCAGAGGAACTTCTGTTGGTAAAAAATGTTAAATGAAACTGAAATTCAATGCAATTCAAATAAACATAAAACATTTAAGAAAAATGTTTTAATTATATTTTAAATTTATATGAAACACAAGTTATTTTACAACTGAGTCGATAAGATAATACATTATTAAACGAGTGTTTCAAAGAAGGCCCGTGTTTTTATTAATGCTTATCAGCCGGATTATATACAAGTATTTATGCATTTTAAAATAAATTAATCGAAAAATCTAAAAAAGTCTTTTTAAATTCAAATTTATTTCTGTCTTTCGGAGGGATAGAGAAAGAGAATAATATCTTTTCTCCCTTTCTGGCTTAAGCAGTCGTACTTCAAAAAAATGTTCTGATATTTGTATTTACTTAAAAATTCATATTTATTTTTAAACTATTCGTTAATACAGTTAAACAATGCGCAATGCAACTGAAAATTTATCAATTATTTGAAAATCAGTTACTTCAATAAAAAAAAAAAAGATAAACCACTTGTGCTGTGTTATTTGCGCTACAAGGGTGTAAAATAAGTCGTTTAAAAATGGATTTTACACCAGGACATCATTTTTTTTGCACTATCCTAAAAAATTCACGAAAAATTAATTTTAAAAAGTTTTGGCCGTTATAATGGCCTGGATAAAAATTTGTAGCTTTTTTCTCAAAATGGACTATGAACCAAATTTATTCGTAGATTTATGACTTCTTTTTTTTCACTAGTCAATTAATAATTCAAAATTTTCACTAAGGAGAAAAAGTGACGCATTATGTTATGATACTCAAATCGATGGTGGAAACGCTAACTTGTCGACACAAGTGTAAAAATGTCTTTGAGAGAATAAATTATATAAATTTTATGCAACAGAAATGCATAATAGTCATTTATACAACTAAGTCGATAAGACAAAATATTATTAAACATAAGTATTTAATGTATTTGAAGTCGAGAGTGTGTTTTAAAGAAAACCTGTGTGTTGGATAAAGCTTATCGACCGTATTTTATACAATATTTTATGCATATTGACAAAAAAAATTTAATAAATCGTTTTTATTAATTCAAATTTAAAATTTAGTTCTTTGTCATACAATTTTGACGCAGAGACAGAAAGAGAGAGTAAATTATAGCTTTTATCACTCTCTTCCACATAATTAAAGTAGTAGTTATTCAATTGCAAAAACGTAATCGACTTGATTAAATTCATAAAAATCCTTCACGGAGGTCATATTTCAATAATACAAAAAGTACNTCTTTGTCATACAATTTTGACGCAGAGACAGAAAGAGAGAGTAAATTATAGCTTTTATCACTCTCTTCCACATAATTAAAGTAGTAGTTATTCAATTGCAAAAACGTAATCGACTTGATTAAATTCATAAAAATCCTTCACGGAGGTCATATTTCAATAATACAAAAAGTACTAGGTAATTAAAGAATTCTATAAAGCACTTGTGATAAAAAAAGTGTTTTTGACAGAAGAAATTTTAGAACCGAAATATCAACTGAAATAAATATATCACATTAGTTTTTTAATGAACAACAGTAGAATTCGAATATGCTAATATGACTCCGATTACAGTGACCAAGTATAACTTTCCTTCGAAGTCATATTAACCAGTTTCTACTTTATTTAATAAAACTTATAAATGATTAAATTCCATTCCATTTAAATTATTCCAAATGAGCTTCTAGAAAATAATATTTATTAATACTTTCCATTAGGCATTTATTGCAATTTTAATAAATTACTGAATAAATCAAGTTATTTTAATCCTCCTGGTCTATTTTTACCAAATAATCCGATAACCGTAGCACATCGAAATAATTTTCGGACTCGTTTATGTTAATTGTTAATAAACAAATTGGATTTTTTTTTGCAGAATTGTATATCGCTTGTAATCTGCATAAATTTTCTAAAAATAAGCATCATTTGCTAAATCTGAATGTCAATAAAACAAACATTTTAAGTGGATTTCCGATTCTTATTTTATTTTGATTGCTGCATAATGATATTCTGATATCTAAACACACAAAATTAGGTTTACGATCTACGAAAAGAGCGCCAAATTTCTTCTTATTATACTGTCCACACAAAATGGGATTTCTATTCAAAAGAGATGAAAGATTATAAAAAAATCAAAACATAAAAACCAACAGATCTTTAGTTTCACTTCTAATTAATTTCATTAATTTTTAAAATAGAAAATATTGAGCCTAAGAGTAAATAACGATTTTTTATATACAAAAACTAGTTATAAAGAAATAATTATTTTTTGTAACTTTAAGAAAATTTTAAGTTATTAATTTTAAACTAATTTTTATTTTATAAAAAAACAATAGGAGACATGACATAAATTGTAAATAAGATTATCAAAGACCTAGGTA
>JXOV01038303.1:274-13331 GCA_001014945.1 Clogmia albipunctata
ACTTTACTATAGAGACATGAAAAATGTCAAAATAGGTATTCATTCTAAGGCTACTAAGAATAGTACAACATTTTGCGGTTGAATAATGAAGAATAGTTATACAAATTTCTTTGTGTTAGTAATAAATAATATATTATTCAACAGATCAATATAAAAGAACACATTGTGGAGTAAGCGTTGACTACTGTAATGGCACTATTACTATACAAAATTGTATAAAATAAATTACAAAATACAGGAGAAAGCCTAATTGTTTCTGACTCTTTTCTGTTTTTTTTATTTCATTGATGTTTCACCGTTAAACAAAGGATTAAGAGTGCAGGGAGACAACATCATCACGATTTGTTCTCATGGTTTCTATAACTATTTTGATTCAACAATTTTTTAGGAACAGAAATTGTAATAGGAAAGTCCTGGCGACATACGAGAAGATGATTGCCCACCATACATCTCTTAATACGTTATCTTCCACTATATCAATTTTAGTCGACTCTCGATTATGCAACTCTCTCACGAGTTCCCTTCGAAATCTCATGATATTTCGAACTAAATCAAAACATTTTTATGCTCTCGGTAATTCGAACTCATCGACGTCTAACACTCGACAAGTTGCAAACTTGTTGTTTCAGCATTTCAGGCTCCTCTTTTCTTAAAAAAACATTTTAAGCAGGTTGAGCAGCAGCAATTTGAACTCTCAATTATTCGAAATATTTTAAGAATCTCTCGAGCTTCGAATTATCGAGTGGCGACTGAGTCTTATTCATATATTTGTTTTTTCATTAAAATAAGATTCATGATGTTCCAAACAAATGTGTCGAATAAACAAATCCTTGGAATATGTAAGCGAAAGTTTAATCTTACTTATAAGACAAATGATTGTTCTTAAATAAACAACCGGTTTATATAAATTGTTTGGATTTATCTCAATTCACTTTTAAGATTATGTTGAAATTTAGAAAATTAAAACTCCATTTATCTGGACTGTTTTCTACCTAGGAATGGAATTGGTTTATAGCTGAGGAAGACGCACTAGCTTGAGGAAAGGTAGAAAGAAGAAATGCAAATCAAAAGTTCCAACGAGGAAATTGTTCTTTCCGAGTTGGGTGAGCGAAACGGTAAAAAAGCGTCGTCGTCGTCGTCTCGTATGTAAAAACGGTAAGTACATAGTTATTAATGGTGGGAATACATCAGAGAGAATTAATAGCCCCAACTTTTACATTAATGTTCGTCTAACAGACATTTGCTACATTAAAAGGCAGAAACTGGTGGAACAACAATTTTAAATTGAAAACTTTTTACTCCAGACCATTTTATGTATATTTTTTTTGCATTTATTTACTCACTTTTAAATTCGCCATCCGCCTCGCGATCCGATTTTAGCTCGCATAAAATTATAATAATTTAGTATTGAGGTAAGGTAATGATTGTCCCGGGCTGAATATTTTTTAAATTTATTTTTCAATAGTTTTTAAAGAGAAAAATGTAATTTGGCCAAAATTGATGTGTTTTGAAATTTTATTAAATATGTCTATTAAAATTATGCATGGCATAGGCATAGGGAATTATATTTACATTTGAAGAACGTGGAAGATCAAGCTGGAGAGGAGATCGTAGTGGCCGTATATGCGGATTGGAAGATGAGACATTATTGCATATTAAAGAAACGTGTTGCCAGGACCCAAGAACCGTTGAGCAACTCCTAGATTAAAGAGGATACGGGGAAGCATGGATGAGAAAAGTCAAGACGACACAAAGAAATTGTTAATGAAGTACAAAATTATGTAACAAACAAGGCCCAAGGGGTGTTAATAAATATTATTATTATTTACATTTTTACACGGCACAAATACTTTTATACAAATCAATAGTTATAAATTGAATTTTTGTCAATACTATATCTAAAACACTAAAAAATCTGCCATTATTTTATTCAGGACATCTTCAGCATCCTGTTTCAATATCGTTTTTAAGGACAAGATTTGAAAATTGTATGAAATTTCTAGTCACAAACACATTTAAACAGAAAAGGTTATATATATATATTTTTTGGTAAAATTTAGAAGACGAAGCCTTGTTTCCTATTCATGGCGAGGTCTTTTAATTATTTTCACATTTAATACTTTAGAATCGGAACAGAGTTAACAAGAATTATATTGGTGAAATTTGTTTTTATCAAAAACACTCATATCAGTTGTTTAAATTTTACAGAAAAATTCATTTTTAATTTGTGTTTCAAACACCACAGATATATGATTATTAAAGAATTTTTAATAAATAGTGAAACTGTGTAAATAAAATGCTTAAACTGGAATTAAACACATGACTATAAATGATAATACGTATTTGATGTGGCTATGTTTTTTTTGTGTACTGAGATTGATTTGTGAATTAGGGACATTAGCACACACGGAAATGCTAATAAATATATACAAACTCATACAGTCCATTTATATGCAAAATATAAAGTTAAGGATAAGAAAATAAAACAGGTCTAAATAAGCCTTTCTTGCTAATAGAAATTTCGGTTTGAATTTTTGGATATATCCTGGAAATAGGTTTAGATTATATGATATATTCATTTAAACTATATTCGGAATCAGAATGTACTTTTTGCATTCCCGTATCGAAACAAACACTTTTTTATATCCATTTGAGTTTCGTAATGTTTTACTTTATGGCACTCAGTGAAAATTTTGAATTTTTATTTCACTAGTGAGAAAAATGTCATAAACTATCCAACAAATTTGTCTCAAAGTCAAAATTTGGTCGCCATTGTTGCCCTTAAACTACACAAAATATTGGATTCGGCTATGCCATAGGACCGTCATTATGTTTTTAATTAATTAACGATTCCTGTTTTAAAATTTTAATAACTCGGAAACGATGAAATAGTCGCCTTAGGCTCGAATGTTTCGCACTCTTTTCACTCGTTGAAAACAGTTGACTTTACCTCCTTGTAGCACAAATAACTATTTGAACATAAAATTAATTATGGAAATTCTTTAGGTATATTTAAATTGATTTATAAATCATAGCCTTTGAAACACTAGAGACAAGGCAGAATAAATTTTCTTCGAAGCTACGAGTACTTCGATCTTAAATTAAAATTTAAAGTATTTTTGGAACGAAAGCAATTTTTTTTGTGTATTTTTACGAATTTAGAAAAATGCACTTCAACAGTAATTAAATATGAACGACTTCGTAGTGGATATAATATATTAGTTACTTAAATGTAAAGCATTTTATTAAATTGGTTTTTATTCATTGATATTAACTCAATGACAAAATTTTTGCGAAAATGTAATATCATTCACTATATTTCTTTAAGACAAAATCCGTTGTCGTTTGAATAAAATAAACTTTTAGTGGAAAAATTAAGAAATTTTTTCTTTAAAAAATGTTACCACCAGGCTTCTTCTCTAAAATGGCTTAATTTGATATGCGATGAGTATTAACTAATAATTATTCTTGGATTAATAAATGGTTAAAACTTTAAAAAAATATGATTACATGTTAGTTATCTGTAATCATATTTTTTTTAAAGACTAAGTTATTTTTTATAAAACTGAATTTGAAAGCATATGTTTCTAAAAGATCATTGAAAAGCTTAGGATGTAATTTGTAAATAATAGTGTTATTCTAGCCTAGTTTCATTATCTCCTTTTAAATCGACCAGCAAAGTACTTAATATTAACCTTTACAAAGAATAATTTACTCAAAATGGATTTCTTTAAAATATAAATTTAAATATTATGTATAAAATAATGATTAATCAAGAAAATTTTATGGTTGATTTCAATACAAGCCTATTAAATTTTCAAATATTTTTTTCATTTTAAAAAAAAAGTATTTTGAAATTCAATATCAATTTATAAATTAAAAATTGTTGTATTCGTAATGTAGCCAAATAAACGTTGTTGAAATTTTGGAAATACCCTTTTTAACTATATATAAAACGAGAGAGAATGAGTGCGTGATGCTGAGAATTGTGGAACTGTAGAGAAGAAAATGTGGATAATGTTTGAGACTTTTCCACGTTTTTCCGCTCATCATGCTGTGCTCCCGATTTGTCTGGCGATGGCCTTCTCTTTAGTACACATTTTCCATTGCTCTAGTTCTAAAAGCGGAGTAGAGTAGCACAGAGATGCGTGTAGAGTCGAGTGAACCAGCTTGCTTTTATGCCTCTCCCTGTGTTTGTGAGAAGAAGAGCGCCAAGGAAATCCCATCGCCGTTGGACGGCGCTGAGTTTTCATATCAGTGTTTGTTCGTAAGCTGGTTCGTCGCGATGCACAGTGGCTTTTGTTTTCTAAGAACGAGAACGGTTTTTTGCCCACATAGTTCTAGTTCCAAAGAAGAACAATAATACACAGAAAAAAAGCAAAGAAACAAAGAAGTGTGAAAAGAACGCAGAATTGAGGATTTTAACCGCCCTGGATAAGAGAAGATTGCGCCAATTACAGTCGATTTCGCGACATTTTGCGAGGATTTACACAAACAGCAGATCCGAGGCTGCTGGAGGAAAGAGAGTGAGAGGTGAATGTCATGGAAAAAATGTATATTTTATTTGGATTAAAGCTCCTGCAATTTTGAGTCTTTTGCCAAAAGTGATTTGATTTTCTCAATGGAAATTTAAGAGGAGCGAAGAGATGAAAAAGTGTGTGTTTTTATGTCTCGATTCTTCTTGAATGCGAAACCAGATATTTTCCTTTTTATTGGACTGTATTTGTTTAGTGGATTTGGATTCCGATTCTGTAGAGGAGGTGGAAGAAGGGGGTTTTGTTGATACACCACAATTTGATTCCGATTTCGCATTGCAGCAGGGCCTGGCTGGTGTTTATTTGGCCTGGCTCTCCTCGGACGGGACTCCTGTTGCCCATAAATTATTCGATTTAGTGTCAAAATAAACGGTCCGTCGGCTCTGTAGCACACACATTCGACTCTCATTACTCAAACATGGGAAATATGTGTGGTTTATGGCGAATAAAATGGCCGCCTAAGCAAATAAAAGCCAGTGAAAGGGAAAAGACAGGAGCGAAAACAGTGGAATGAAAATAATCACGGGCTCATGGACAGAGAGTAGAATAAAGAATAACAACGAATCAAACCACAGGTGTTCGCTTTAATGTGTTGCTGGCCCCAACAACGAGATACTCTTCCACACACCAGTCTCGAGGAAAATTCCAAAGCACGTCTCTCTAGAAAAGAGTGCGAATCTCTAGATTCTATTAAAACTGAAGACGAGGAAGAGTCCTCTTATCGCAATTCTAAATTTAATGTATTGTTTTGAGTAGCGCCAACAACTTTTATCAGTTATATTTTCCACCTTTTTCTCTTTTCTCTTTTTTCCTCCCACAGTGATTTTTTGTTCCTTTGCAATTAATTTAATATTTGTTTTTCTCTTTTATTTTATTTGCAGATACATCGAAACGGTTAGAGATGTATAGGACTTGACTGTGCGAAAGTCAAACACATTTTGCTCAAAAACACACGAAGCTCAACAGAATTATAAAACAGAGTGTTTAAAGTTAAAACGACATGGATATTTGATACAATATATCCAGAAGAATAATCTCTCGGTGTTAGTGAAGTTTATAAAACTACAATATATCTCTCTCTTTAAATATTTAATAATTAATATAATATTTAAAAAAATTATTGTGAAATATGGTTGTGTGAAAACGAATAAAAAGGAGGAGAGAAAAAATTGAAGAATTTCTTCTCGAAAAATATGTTTTTGGAGAATTTAACAATTCAATTTCGTTCGTCTGTTGTGATTTTTTCGCATAAATATTATATATATCTTAGTAAATAAATGGCAACAAAGGTGATCCACCTTTCCTTCCTCGAGTGGTTGTGAACACACAAGTCTTAATAAAATTATTATTAATATAAAAAAGAAGAAGTATATATATTTAAACAAAGAGTAAATAACAGAGAAGAAACACCTAAACCAAGTATCTTTATAAAACTACAAATACCGTCCTATTTTAGATTATTATATTATAACTGTAATTAATGGTAGTTTCTCTCTAACATATAAAAGTGAGTGCGTGTTGGTGTGTGTGTGTTTGTGAAACAATGGAAATGCAAATCTGATGCGGCGGCACCTGTTTGATGTTTTTCGAGGCGCCAATTAGAGAATATTTTCGTGTCGTGTCAAGTGGTATTTATAAAGTTAAGGAATAATAATAATACTATGTGCCAAACAGCAATCAGTAGATGTAGTATAGGCCTAGAATCATACTACTACTGTTACCAGTAATTTGATCCAATTCGCCAGGACCTTACTCTTAGTTATTCTCCTCGTCATCTCTAATGAATGTGCATTGGTTTTGTGTTTATTATATTATTACATAAGGTGAATCAGTTAATCAGTGTGGTTAATAAATCAAGTTGTTGACACCAGATTTCAGTGCTTAAGCACGTTCCACCAAAAAGAAAATATACAAGTGAATCATTGTTGAATGGATTAATTTCGGATTAAAGTGCGACACTTTCTCCTTTAACCAGCGCATGTTTTGGATATTTACATCAAAACCAACTACTGGCTAAATAAATGTCCTCCGAGAATTTGGATCTGACGTGGGACTATTGCTCTATGAAAGGTAATTAATTTTGTTTTGTTAAACGTTAGTTGTAAGAGATTTTTAAGCATAGTTTCCAAAAAGAAAGCTATGATAAAAAAAATCCACAACGAGAATAGATCTTTGAGAATAAACCTATAAATATTCATTTTTCACAATTGCAATGAATTACAAATAACGTCTAAAATTGAAACAAATACAAAAATAACTTAAGTGAGAAATTAAATTTTTTTTGTCAAAAGAATATTTTCTTAGTTTTCATATTTAAAACAATATAAATAAAATTTAGTCTTAGATATTCAAGAAATCGTATAGAAAATGAGTTTATCGAATACACCAGTTCTTAAAGTGGATTAGATTTCAGGAAGTAAGAAACGATAAAATATGGCAACGATTATTTAAACTCAAATTTAATTTTAATATGAAATGATATCAGATAATATGACGGATTGATGTTGATTTAAGCGTCAGTCAAATAATTATATAATATAATGAACTAGTGAAACAAAGAAAATAATTTATTGTTAAGACAATTAAATTTTGATTATTTTAGGAATGTCTTACCTATTATTTCAGTCATAAAAAACATAATCGAAACTAAAACCATTTTAGAATTCAAGTTTCACTAAACAAGTTTCTATTATTAGAATTTACATTAGAAATGCATCAACTTCATTCAGAATTCACTGCGATCAGTTCGATATTCAAATTCTATTCGTTGTAAAATCTCTTTGTAAATCAATCCACTATTTAAATTTAAATAAACTTTGTAATTTAAAATTTGAACAAGTGTTATCATTTTATTGAGACTGATTAAATTCTTTAATTTCATGACATATTATTATGAATAAAGTGTAGTCTTTTCTTGCTTATAGTAATGTTTCGATTCCAGATCTATTTGTTAATATTGTTTTAAACAAAAACGAAGATTTATTTTGTGAATATGCTCTTTTTTAACACAAAGCTATGAAAGTGCATCCTTGAATTTTAAAAATTTGAGAAAATAATTGAGATATTGGTTTTAAAAAGTTTAATCAGACTGAAACAATAATTGAATCAAAAAAAGTATGCAAACTAATAGGACAATGAATGATTTAAAGAAGCATAGTCTTTTCTTGCTATAAGTGATCCATACACGATAGTGTCATTTCTAAAATTTTGTATTCTCATGTAGAGATTGTTTGATTTTAAAAAGTCTAAGATATTATTGAATCATAATGCAATTAAATTACTTTTTAGTATCGAAATTTTTGAAATGTACTTTTCTCTTTAATATCCCGAGAAAAGGTCAAAGCTCCATTAAATTAATATTCTATCGAAAAATGTTATTTTGATTAAATTTGATAAACAAAACATATTGTTATGAATAGTTGCGCACTGAAAATTTTGCTTCTCCGCTATTCATATTGTGAATTCCGGAGAGGAATTCTAGGGAAGCCATTATTAAAATATTTATATCTATCAGCCGGAGGAAAATGCTTTTTGTTTAATCCGATTTCACTCATAACATTTATTGAATATGCTAAAAATGCTCTATTATTAAATCGGTTTATTTCGGCGCATTAAGAGACAACAAATTGATTTTGATGGACATAAATGCATCTCCACTGCTTTTAGCGGTATTCAATCATATTTGCAATTAATGGACTAACGTAATCTGTTTTGAAAGTATCTTAATCTAATAATATTTGCGTTTTAAAATCAGTTATTTCATAATTTGTGTATTTTGCTTAAATAGATTATCTAAATTTTTACGTGAAATGTCATAGAATAATTTAAAAATGAAAAAAGAAAGTATTAATGTTATTTAATGATTCAATTAACTATATGAATGGAAAAATTTATATACATTTACTTGTGACTAATTAAGAGAGGGCTCTTCATATCTTTTACAATTCTTCTGAATTTTTTTCGAAATATAAAAATATTTATGGATTATCTGTGAAGTTTATTATTTTAATATGTTTTAATAACAGCGAAAATTAATAGTAACAATTTTAGATAACAAACAAACAATATTATTAAAAACATACTCCTACAATCCAAAACAAGTGTAACTATATAAATCTTCACATTTAACAATATAAGTTTTGGGAGAAGGATTATTATGCTTTTTTGGGAACTTAATAGTTATTTAAACAACGTGTGTTTAATTATGTGTTTTTCCAACCAGTTTTTTACAAGATTTTATAATACGCATATTTATTAGCTATTTTCCGCAAAATATGAAGTAAAGAATAAGAAGAAAACCCGGTACTAAATTAAGGTCTAAATTAAGGAAAGAAGTTGTCAAGCGAATAGAACATTAGGTTTAAATTTTTTAATATATCACACAAATAGTACCAAGTACTGTATCACTGATATGCCCGTGATAGCACTCACCATTTAAACCACATTTAAAAGCCGTAATCAACATTTAAGAAGAACTTTACCTTTAGTCATTTGATGTGAAATTTTTTTAATTGATTAATAAATCATGAAAAACGTCAAAATATTTTTTTCTTCTACGCTACTAAGATTAAAATTTATAATTTTTAATATAAAGTACTAATTTCGTGTATTTACACGATTTGTGATTGTTTGCGGGTATTGAATTATACTTTTTTCAACACTGTACGATTATAAAACAATTTCTAGAGGAAGCATTGGCTACTAAAATNGTCAAAATATTTTTTTCTTCTACGCTACTAAGATTAAAATTTATAATTTTTAATATAAAGTACTAATTTCGTGTATTTACACGATTTGTGATTGTTTGCGGGTATTGAATTATACTTTTTTCAACACTGTACGATTATAAAACAATTTCTAGAGGAAGCATTGGCTCAAAAAATGTAAACATTTTTCAACAGAATTGTATAAAATATATTTTAATTAAATATACTTAGTTGCAAGTATTTGAATACAATGAATTAATTAAATTGAACAATAAATCCCTCTAGCCAATTACAGTAGGATTTTTTCAAAGTATTTAAAGTACTGGAGATATTTATGATTAAATTTAATGTTATAATTACATAAATTAAAAAATAAGGTCATACGCTGTTGTTTTCACTAATTTTTAGTGTGATATTGGTGATAGGCAAGAGTTAATTTTATAATTGATATAAAATTTATGATTTCAAACTATTATATATTGTAATTTTAATAGTTATATAAACAACGTATGGGGAAAATGAACCATAATTAAAAACGTGTAAAGTTTTAACAAACGAATGAAATGAGTGATAGCAAATAGAACTTTTGGACTAATTTTTTCGATATTTCATAGAAATAGAGCACACCGTATAATTAATATTGACTCGATTGCATTATTCATTTAAACCACTTTAACAATCCAGAACCAACATTTAAAAGACTTACTTTTGGATATTTAATGAGGAAAGTGATTAATAGAACATAATTTACTGTATTGTAGAGGCACGAACAAAAAAATTCCTTCAAAACTATTAAGATATAACCCTAAAATTTTTAGTAGTTAAATTTTGGGAAAGAGTACCAATAATGTTTAATTATGTATTGTTCAATACCCGCACACAATCACAAATCGTATAAATTTTGTGTATTTATACGATTTGTATTTGGTATTGAACAGGATTTACTTATGGAACACTCTCTAGAGGAAGCATTGGCTACTAAAATGTTAAGATTTCTCAATAGAACTGTATAAAAATGTTTAAGTAAAATAATCTTTTAAAATGCTTTTAATTTTTTAAAAATTACTCATTTTATTATCCGTTTACACCCTTTTAAAGTTTTCTTAACTTTCATTTAAAAATAAATAATTATAATTCCAAATACATTACCGCGTATTGTTACTTCCACATTGTGCATCAAATACTTATATATTTGCTTTTTGCAAGGTCAGCATGAATTCATAATTTGAAATTATATTTAAGAATTTAAAAAAAACTTTCACAAATTTTAATATCTATCAATTCTTAACAGTATTTTTAAATAATGAAATGCAAGTTGATTTTATTTGTCTAGGAAAAATGAAAATATTATTTCAAATTTATTTTTTTGTATGTTTTGTTTTTTCAGAATTTAATTACTTTTATTAGGAAAATAAAAATATTGTAATGAAGAAATGTATTTGATTATTAATTTGATAAAGATTGAAATTTTGTTTTCTTGTTACAAATTTCCTGGAAAATATACGTTCCTCTTTATTGTCTTAAATCCTTAATGGATTTTTATTTTTGGCAACAAAGGTTCATGACTAAGCATAAACAAATGTCATATTTTCTAAGAGATTTTGCAAATATTTGTTATGTCAAAATATTCGATATTGTGAATGAAAATTGAAAGGTCATGGCTTGGAAATTATTCTTTGTTTTTTTGAAATTTCATTCAATATAAAAAAATAAGACAATTACGTGTTAAGAAACATATGAATTCAATAAATTTAAGTACTGTTCTGTGAATAATTTAAGTAATTCGATTTTCTAGACATTTAATTGGTTTCAGAGCCATATGATATTCAATCATTGTCTGTTTATTTTGAAGAACAATAAATTTATTTTTGATTTGGCAATATCTTACTGTCTGCAATTTAATAGTTTTTTAACAACTGCAGTAAAATTAACAGGTTGTTGACAAGTTCCAAGGCTATTTTTATTTTAATTAGGTATTTTATTGATTTTTTATTATATGATTTTTTGAAAACTATTTGTTTATTTGACCTATATTTAAATTTTAACTATATCTTGTTAGGATTAAGTTTTTTCCTCTAAAAATGTAGTTTGAATCATTTGGAAGTCGTCGACTACAAATAAAAAAAACTCCAAGAGTAGAGAGATTACGAAACACGTAAACATGGAGACTGATAGTGGGAGTGAGTTATTTCTGAAATTGAGTTTTCGTCTAAATAACACATTCCACTATAGATTCTCCGTTAATGAGACAAACGTACATATTTAAAGGTTAATTGCGTCCGTCAGAATTCGACTTTTCATGAGTATTTTTTTGTTTGTTGCCTTTCGTGCTTCTCAAATATAAAACGAGATTTTTAAAAGCGAGCGCTCACAAAAATTCGTTTCATTCGAAGCCATTACGACGGATTTATGCAAATGTAAACGTCCTTTTGTGTGTTTGAAAATAGCAAAGTACTTACCGCCGAAATGCAACGTTTTAAATTGCAAATCTACCTGACGAATCAAAGTGGGACCAAAGTGTTTGTGTTGTGTGTGTGTGCGAGATGTGGTCCCTCAGTCTCTCGGTCTTGCAATATCAACAACCATTTAGACTTTTATTTTAGGTAAATCACATGGGCAAATTGCCAAAACGCGACGACGACGATGAAAGTGAGTGAAAAAAGAGTCGACGACGATTGCGACGATTTTTCAATTGAAACTTTGGTTGATTAAGGATTGTCCTGAAAAGAAATGGAACGTGTAGTTTAGTAAAATAAATATTGAAAAATAAATAATTTTTATTTAATAATGTAAAATGTCCACGAAACAGATTATAGTTATTTATAGCAAAGTAGGTATCAGTAGTTTGTAAGAACTAACCTTATCTTATTAATATTATCGAAAATTAAAACATTATTTATCTACTAGGATGTGAAGCCTGTCAGTAACGAAATTCTGCCATTAATAATAATAATTGATGGAAAACTAGTACATTTGGAAGAATTCTTGTAATTATTCAAATAAGGTACTTTTATCTACTGAACATAGAGTTATTAAGGTTTTTAGTTGGGAAGAGCTTGTTGACTGCTCCAAAATTAGAGAGAGATTTAAAATCATTAATCCAAAATATTTCATCATCGTCGTTAATCGACAGATATGAATTTGTCTAAAAACCTAAATGCAAATATTAATCCCTTTAATTAATCATTGGTTCTTTGGATTATAGCAGTATGTATCTATACACAAAATATACTACTATTTATCTGGGTATACTCCAAATTACAAGAAATAATAGAAAAAGTATAATAAATAAGTATTACAAACGGTCTAAATAAAAATTACTAAAAAACTAGCATTATCTCAATTAATAATATTCTTTACTTTACTAATTATATGTCTTTAACTAAACCCTTTCCTTATACTGAGTTTGATCTATACTGTTTAGCCAATTAAGTAGGGGCAACGAACACAAAGTACNGTATTACAAACGGTCTAAATAAAAATTACTAAAAAACTAGCATTATCTCAATTAATAATATTCTTTACTTTACTAATTATATGTCTTTAACTAAACCCTTTCCTTATACTGAGTTTGATCTATACTGTTTAGCCAATTAAGTAGGGGCAACGAACACAAAGTACAATGTTATTGTATTTATTGGGTTTGTATTTATGTAATTTGCGGTGATTGAAAAATTTATGGTTCACCAGTATTTAAAAATTATCGACAAACTAGGGTAAGCACGGTCTATTACATTGAAAAGCTTACATTTGCATTATCATTAATAATTACCATTTTTCATCAATTATAGTACACAAGGACTTAAGACAAGCAGT
>JXOV01038350.1:0-11066 GCA_001014945.1 Clogmia albipunctata
ATTGTATTACCCTATATTACATCATACTTTAATGTATTTCATTAAGTCATCCCACAATATCCTAAAATGTTCTATATTACATAGCATATCCTTNTTATACCGTGTCTACGGTAAGCTGGGAGTATGACCCGCTCCGGTATCAAAGCTTGCTCATAATTAATTTAACATTTAACAATTTGTTTGGGAAATTCATAGATATGATTTAAAATACATGGTTTAATATAAAAATCAAATATTCAGACAATAATGATTTTATCATTTAGTATTGTTGGCCTTGTTTTAGTAAGTACCATTCTAACGTCGGACAAACTCCACCCTAGGAACGTGCCCTCATTTTGAGACAACACAATTAAGTTTTATAAATAACTTTTTTAATTATATAGGCATATGTTATTTGTATATAACTTTCAAATAAACATCCATATACATGTATTTTATAGTTTTTTCGTTTATTTTTTTTTAATATTTATTATTAAAAAAACAATTCAAACAGTATCGTCTCAATGGAAATACACCAAATTTCTGTAGTGTCGATGATACCGTTTTACCCATTTAAAGGCAATGATTCAATTGTTGCAGCAAAAGTAGTAATAATAAAACCAGAATGAAAGTGGGGAAAATCCTCAGAAAAATGCAATTACGTGCGTTTGTCGAAGCTTTACAGGAATGGCATAAAAGTAACCCATTAACGTAGATGACATTGTATGTCAGTGTCTGTTGAATGGTAATTACGAATGCAAATAAATCTTGATTTGTATCTGCAAACATGTAAGTATCGAAAGCTATTCAATATTTAATTTTTAATCGCGAATTTTGTCAAACTTGGTTAATCATTAAACATTCACTTTTATAGGTTGTATATTCGAAAACAATAACTTGATAAATATTCACTATCATTATTACAAAAAATATTAACAAATTACAAATGATTATTATTGATACTGGAAATTGTATTCATTGTGTACAATTAAATGAAGGAAACATATTTGCAATTTATTTACCCTTATTCAATTGGAACTATAAAATCATAAATATTTTGAGACATATATATATTTCAAATTAGTGATCCATTTAAATTCCTGATATTTAAAAGTAATATTTTACAAGAAATATTACTTTTAAATGTCATGGTCGAAAATAATTTTAATAATATTGGGTAAATTATGATAATTGAAATTACTCCAGTACAATTTTCAAGAAAACAAAGAGAACTGTTAACTTGATAATTATGTATGATATTTTAATGTGTTTGAATATCATTAAAACATGTTAAGGTTTTCTTTATGTTGTTTACTTTTCTGCATAATTTCTTACTGTAGAATGTATATATGAATATGATGATATCTGTACCCAAAGTAATAACCAGATTACGGGGTGTAATGTTGTCATTTATGTTAGAGAGATATCACCTTATTTAAACCGCAGATTCGGGGGCGCCACGTGATGGATGGTTTAATTAAAGAATCCCTATTAATTAGACTGGCATAACGGTGTAATGTTGTTGTATATTGTGCCAGATCCAAACCATGTCAATTTCCGAATGATTTCAAGTGCTTTCCGCTCGAGTGTTTGTGTAGTGTGTTTATTCGCAGCATGAATTCGCAATTGTAGAAACACATAGTTGTTCAGAGCGAGAAAGCGAGCGAAAGAAACAGAGAGAAGTGAAAGCCCTTTGGCAAACATAACATAAAGACTAATTCAGTGAGGATGGGGGAGAACACCAGAAGGTAACAGTCCTCTTTGTACTTTATTTCAACATGTAGTTGTTTATGTATAACTTCGAAAAGGACTTGAACTCAACGCTGGTGCGAATAATAAATTTGAATGTGTACCAACAGAGAGTGGAATTTATAATTAAAACATTACCTGCGAGCTTCAATTTTGCAACAACAGAAGAAAAAAGACCAATCTATTTGTGGTTATTTTGGATCTCGCCTAACTTTAACAATTATTCGTTAGGTAGTATTCATTCGATTGTTATATATACTCTTATGTATATTTTGTAATTTCCTATATTTTTAGTTTTATATTATATATTTTAGTTTTATCAAATTGTCATTTTATCCCGTTGACCTTCTTATTATCGGTCTTACAGTAAAACGCAAGAAATGTGGAGAAGATATCATAATGCTGATTTGTTTCCTGGGGACTGTGGAGGAAGTATGCTTATTGTGAAGGTGTGTGAGTGAATTGGTATCAGATTAGTAGGATTTCTCGGGCTTGGAGCGCACAAATTATTTGGCTGCTGGATGTTTTTCTGCTGGGTTCAGTTTTTTAAGAGGCATGATTTGAAATTTTTCCAATTTTGGCTCTTACACGATGAGCAGATTAGCTTAGGCCGGGTGGGAGGTGGAAGACGGGGAATAGAATAAGCATAGAGGGTGAATTGCTAGTATAGAGGAACTTAATAAGACGAATAATGTATAGAATAACGAGAAATTGGATAACTTTTCTTTTAAGTACAACAATCTCGGGGCATTTCTAATTTTTGTTTTTATATGTTATTTTGCTTTTTTTTCTCTTAAAAACAAACTTGATAAGCTTTCTGTGAATACTCTACCAAAATAATTGACGTCTTTGGTATCAATCCTTGTTGAGGGTATAATTTAATATTCAAAATAATTAAACAATAATAATAATAAAACAAACACGATAAATTCATAATTCAAAATAGTGCAAAAATTTAATGATAAAATTATAAATTCAGACCAGCAGACTTGTTGGTTATTTTAAGAACACATATAATGGTTTTTCTTTTAATCTTACTGAAAAACTGTCATTATTATGTCAGAGTAATTAATACTTAAGAAATTGTTGAAATGTCTCCTTTGCTAAAGTGACCAGAACTACGAACAGCGCAAACGTTTACATTAAATATTTATTTGCAAAGAATCATGGTTTCATAGTAGGGATGTTGCGAATATTCTCATCCACATCCGCAATAATTCAGTGTGTATGTCTTGCGGATTCAGATGTCTAACAAACCTATACATTATGACCAATTAACAACAAAAATTTCACTTGGTAACCAGATCGGACAAATCAGTAATATTTCTTTTCATAAAATATAGTAAAATAACTTCTATATTTAATTATTTAATATGTATTGGAGTTATTAAAATTTACTTGTGTTGGTTTTACAACAACAATATTATTATGATTTTTATATGAAATTTCAAACATCCGCATCCGCGGATATGATAAAATCGACATCCGCAACATCCCTAATTCATAGATAATAGTATGCATTTGTTGTTTATGGGCTNGTATTGGAGTTATTAAAATTTACTTGTGTTGGTTTTACAACAACAATATTATTATGATTTTTATATGAAATTTCAAACATCCGCATCCGCGGATATGATAAAATCGACATCCGCAACATCCCTAATTCATAGATAATAGTATGCATTTGTTGTTTATGGGCTTAAATGAAGTAAAAAAAGCAAGAGGAAGATTCAGAGGTTAGAAAGGACATTTTATTGCTGTGAGAAACAGTGTTGGTGTATCTCCCTTGAGAAAAGTCGTTCAATTTCCAACAACACATGTTAAATGTTTGGTTTGTGGTATATGGTAATTTTATGTTTTTCAAATCTGTGGGGAGTGTATTTAAAAAATACGTTTTATCTATTATTGTGAAAACTCTTGTCCAGTAAAAAGAAATTTAAACTATTTTTTTTAACATTTCATTTTAAAAACACATTATTCTTCAATTTTAAATAATTAATGCTTATTAAACTCAATTTTAAAGTAATTAGACTTTGAAATTAAATTAAAGAACATGTTGTCAGTTAGGCACATATTTTTGGAATGGGAAAGGGTTTTTGGAAATGTGTTTTCACACCAAACTTACATTACGGATACAATTGACGCCAAACTAAGTACTTTACAATAATCATGTTTTATGAGTAAAATTTAAAAAAAAATTCCTTAATCAACGGGTTTAGACTTTTCATGACTATTTGTTTTCAGTGTAGTATTAGTCAATTAATAGCACCTAGACCAGTTGAAAAAGTACCCAGTCAATCCTACCCGTCCAGGGATCGACCCCTGGCCTCCGAGGAGGCAGCCGGTTGCGTTACCATATCGGCTACGAAGCGGGTTTTATGAATAATATACATAAATAAAATAAATGTTCTGTTTCCTAATTATCCTTGTAATGCAGTCTTTCGTATTCAGAGTGAATCACTTCGAACCCTTTGTCTGGGAGTTTTAGGCTTTTCTATAAAACATTTTTAAATGTTGAATAACAAACTACGGCCCGCGGGCCAAATCCGGCCCTCCAAGGTAGTCAATCCGACCCGCGATATGATTTTGAAAACCACATAGTGTATTATTCATATTGAAAAAACATACTTTATGTGTAAGTAGAAAAAAATTACATTTTACGATATAGAAGCATATAATATTGTCGGATATAAAAATATAAAATTAGTTTGTCATATATGAAATTATTTTCATTTTTTAATTTTTTCCCGCCCGCCAAGATAATTTGTGTGTTTCATCCGGACCGCCGGGATATTTTGGTATGTCATCCGGCCCTCCTCTTAAAAAGTTTGCCCATTACTGGTTTAGGGAATAATGTAGAACTCGGTTTTATTTGTACAACATTACAATCTCAAACCTTCCTTTTAAAAACACATTTCCTTTTGGGTTACTAATTTAAAATGTTTAATATTCTACCGATATCATAAAACATGTTCTTTCTATCTGCTCTAATTAAAGTGTTTTATGAGGAATGAATTCGAAAGAACCGGACTACAAATCTATATTTCAAGTCAGGTTTTAATTTCCACATACGAGTATGTATTTATCAATTTGTCTGACGTAGACCATTGCTCGTTATTCCACTTCAATTCAACTTGTGTATGAATCATAATAACTTGCTTAAATATTCCCCTTTCCCATTTACCAAATTAGAGCTTGCGGTAAGGCTACTGACACTAATTGCAGGCAAATTTTTTATTGGATTATTTCGATTTGATGATAGATGCCAAAAAGAATTCTATTTGAGATCAGATCCTACTAACGCGTCTGCCAATTTGCGAACTGAGCTCCTCTGTCATAAACGAATCTTATATCAAATATGTGACCTGAATTTTAATTGTGTGTACTGCTTTCATTTCAATTGCTATTATTTTATGGTTTGTGCAAAAACACGGCTTTAATAGCGTATCAATGTTTTGCATAAATTTAGCGCTTGAACTGTTTGTTGGGTTCTTATAAGGATCTCTCTATGGAGACGATTGAATATAAAATTAGGATGGAAGGCTAATCCGAATCTCCTTGTAAAGGACTGTGATTTTTATTTGGCACTCTTTTGTAATTAATTCGTCGCACATTCGCAAGTACTTTAAAGGCCATCAGGCCGAAAGTTCCTGCAATATAATTGCCCGAGACATTACAATAGGAATACTAATGATGGAAAGAGGAAATGTAGTCGCTGAAATATTTTTCAGGATTCATAAAATCCCGAATATTACCGGTCTGATCTATTTATACAAACATCCCTTAGAATGTCAATGGTGAATATTTAATTTTCTTTAAAAGCTCGTCAAAAGACGACGAGCAATAGACAGGAAAATAAAAGGGGGCCCTCGAGTGAGTCACAAGTCCTTTTTAAGTAAGACCTTTAACAGGAATTTTCATTTTGAAATAATTTATTGAAATTATTGTGGTAATGGTCCACATATCACATAAAAACGAATATTTGAAAGCGTTTTAGAAGCCACGTATTGGTCTGTTTTTGCACCAAGTTTTTCCACACTTACCCTTATCTCTGTTTCATACATAAATAGAATATAGATGTATGTATGTTTGTGAGTAGGTGCAATGTTTAAGAGGAGAGGAAATCTGGTCACGCCATAAAACAGAGTTCCAAGTGGAATACATTGCGTTTTATTATTATTCAAATGAAATGGCCCTTTGGAGGATATTTGGTGGCAGTGTTTAAAATTGCGAATGGCGCTATTGAGTATTATTTGGCGGGCGGTGGTTTAACGACGGATGTTTTTCTGTTCTGCCTCTTTTTTGTCGGTGATGGTGTTTCTTAAGAATATAATTCGGAAAACGTTTTTCAAAGTTCGTGAAACGTTATTTCATTAAATGGTTTTGAAATTTTGATAGGTGTTTAAAAAGCGACCTCGTCCCATTTATCATTGACATTTTAGGTGCCCACGGATACAACACAATTTATTACGATTTCATGCTTTTTCAACGAAACGAATTTTATGTTGTAGTTTCTTTGATTCAGATTCCTTCTAAAAAGGGTACAAAGGTAAATAATACAATTTATTAGCTAATTGCTACGGGTCCTCTTTGCAAAAGATTCATTTATCTGACTTCTCAATTATTTAGCAGAGTTTATTAAATTAGGAATTAAAAGAATATTTAAGAGAAAAATAGAATATCAAAACTAGTCAAGGGCGTTGTATTCCCAAATTTTAAATCAATTTACATGTTAATATTAAATGAGAGTACTCAAAATTAATCGTTTGAAACCCATATTAGTTACTCCTCTTTGCTATGCTAAAAATAAATTATCCATTTCCACTTTTTTCGTTGCAGGAGCAAAGCCATAAATCGTATCGTCCATTATGTGTTTTAACATTCAGATGGAACTACTATTTGCACGGACTGGAGACGGCAGGATACCATTTAGTCAACATGCTTCTGCATTGTTTGGTGTCATTGTTGTATTTCAAGTAAGTAATAGATATAAATTAATCTTTTTACAATAATTTATCCGAATCCAAAGTGAGTGACCAGTTTTCTGTTGTCATCATAAATTTACCTTTAATGGAAGCTAACATAACATGGCAAAATTGTAAACTTAGAATGAAAATTTAAAAAAAAAATAAATAAAAATTTTCATTTTCTTAACATGACAATTTCTTCATTTAATTATTTAAAAACATGTCTTATTTCATTATCTTCGTAAGCGTTTTTAAATAAATTAAATATAATTAATAAAATATATAATAAAAAAATAGAAAGTCTAATTTAGAAATTTAATGGAAGCTAATTGTCGTGCTAAAGCAAAACTAGACCATAAACAATGGAAGTCTCTAGAAACCATTAATTGTTCAGATATATGTTACTTGTACACGCAAAACACAAGTCACGGTTTTTACTTGTTCTTTTCAACTTCATCTGGGTGGGTTAAATGAAAGGTAAATTATTATATTAAATGTAAGAAAAATATCACAACAAATTATTATTAATCAATTCCTTGCAAAATATTGATAAATATTTTTTATTTTGAAATAATGAATAGCACAAAGTAAGTTTTAATTTTTACTGTCTCTAAAGTTTCTAATAATAAAATAACTTAGTTCCAAACTTCTTTTTTTTCAAAATTTGAAATACAGTTAGACAAATAATTTAATTTTTTTCTAAAAATATAAACAAATTTTGCGTAGACAAAAGTAATTATGTCATGCAACTTCATTACATATTATCATTTTTATCCTTAGGGATGGCGATACGATTTACCATATAATGTAAATCATTCGTTTCGTACCTTCTTTAACATAAAATATTAATTCAAAAATCTTTTACCTATCACATTTACACCCAATTTTTTTAGTACTTCAGTAGCTTCATATATATTTCGTATAGTATTTTGATTGTGTTTATTTTTGTTTTTAAATAAAACTATAAATTAATTATGAATATTTTATTAACTTTTTATTTCTCACAGAAATTTTTGTTTAAGATGCCTCTTTACAAATCAAATATCAAATATTTTTCCGTATTCTACAGCCTAATTTATTTAATAAAATTTGCGTTACAAAGCCGTTTATAGAAAATCCAATTTTCTTACTATTCATCCATCAGATTTTCATTAGTGTTGGTAATTCAATTTTTTGGCACTTCAAACCTAAATCAAATCACAGTTGTTGTCGTCGTCGAAAAAAGCACACAAATCTTTTCCTTCAGCTTAGAATATAAATAAATTCAACATGCAACAAGAGGGTTGTTAGAAAATAGTACTGCAATAGTTATTTTTATAATAAGATCTATAAACACAAGAATTTTTTTGCAATCCCATGTAGAAAAGTTTGACTTTTGACAGTGATTTCTATTACGTAATGTGTAGCGTGATTATGTAAATATTTTTAAATTCGTTTTTTATGGTTTTTACGAAGGTGATAGAAGAGATTATTATATCTTTTATTCCATATTTCCAATAATATATATAATAAGGTCTATTTCCAAATATATATAGTTATTTTTAAATCCATCGGACATTTGAACACGAACTTCTAAAAAAATTAAATTTGTATACTAGTGTGTTAAAGCGTTTTAGATAGATTGAATTTAAGTTTTATATAATTGAAATATATAACTTTTTATTATTGAAAAACCTTACGAATACAATACATATAAACTATGTAAGGGGTTAGGGAAGACAATTACAATGAATAACAGTGAATAAATATTATATATTTACATTAAATATATTTTCAACTTGAAAAAATCGGTCTCATCCTAATCAGACTGATCTGATAGCCGGTTGGTCAGCAAGTAAGATGCCGAAGGGTTGGCGTGGGTTTTTAACTCGTGATCGATACTTCATGCGGCACAGATTGCCGAGCTCCTCAATGGTTGGCATTTCGATATCATTCCGGATCGAAATGCATAACTAAAACAATAGTCATATGTACATAGATTATGGAACAATTTACTGGCAATTCATCTGAATAAAATAAAGTATTGTTTCAATTATATCATGACAATTTACTCTCATGATTTGTTTAGTCCGAAATTAAATAAGGCTCGAAATTGTGATAGACAGGGAGAGCTAGGGCGATATACGAGTAGGAGCGTATGGCTGTCACCATACCTCCGATGATACGTTATAGTACACCATCAAAATTATTTTATTCATATACTCATATATAAAAAAGAACTATAATCCCCGAGCATGTTCTGAGACCAACCTACCAATTTACCAATTGTTTTGAATACATTATGAATAAAANGTAGGAGCGTATGGCTGTCACCATACCTCCGATGATACGTTATAGTACACCATCAAAATTATTTTATTCATATACTCATATATAAAAAAGAACTATAATCCCCGAGCATGTTCTGAGACCAACCTACCAATTTACCAATTGTTTTGAATACATTATGAATAAAAATTGGTAAAAAATGATACCTTCAAAATATTTTGTATAGTAAAATATTGCAAATGATTATCATAAGATAAAGATTCGTTTTAGCATCCTACTTTTCATACATCCCTGTTTTAGAATGAAAGGTACCACGTTGGCAGTATTTGAATACGTGTTCTAACTCTCATCATAATACAACTCAATCCATCCACTTTTAAATTTGAATACTTTGACTTAAATTGGACGAACGTCGTCCTCGGTGATGATGTCGGCTTCTTATTCCACTATACCAATACCAGCATACTGAAATCGTTAGGGTTTCGTTTCGCGCAACAACAGACTTATATCAGGCTACATAATAATAACGTGCACAACATCGATTGCTTTGGAGGAAATGTAAAGTTATTTTCCATTTGTTTTAAAAATTCAATTATCCTCGTTTGTATGAATAGAAATATATGTATGTTTATATAAAGAATATACAACTTTGTTAAAATACAGTAGCTGTTGTTACTTGTGAATGGAAATTGATACACCCTCCGGGTTTAATTATTATCAATATCTGATAACCATGATTTCGGTCTATAGTAAGATTCAATTATAATTTCCTATCAATTTGCTAAAGGTCATTCAACAGTTTTGGGCTCGCTTTAATGACTTAACCTGTCAATTACGACTACAATAACATGCTATGTTGCCTCTTTATATCAAACTCGACATAATTGGAAATTTAATTAATTTCTCAATAAGTATGTTTACAGACTACTTAAGAAGAGGTAAGACTACCCTCTTATCGTAATTAAAAGATTATCTCCCACTACTTTTCCTGTTTTTATATCCAGGTTCAAACACAAACTACGCAAATAACGGAAGACACCTTGAACCTCTGTTAAGACAACAACCTAAATTTAATTTAATTAGTCAATAATAACGACACTTTGATAGTAATTTTCCATTAAATCTTACGTTCTAATAGATTAAGTTTTTAATAAAAATGCGTGTAATGTCCTGAGAAGTAGATTTTCTAAAAACAATATAAAAATTATTTACAATTCCATTTTTAATCAATACTATTTTATTTCAAATAAAAGTTCTGAAATGGGTAAAATACACCAACTGATACGGCAATCCCAGCTTATTCTTATAGTAATGTGATATAACAAACAGTGAAGCAAAGGGACATTATTTTATGTCACCATTAAACTCAAGTGAGGCAACTTTATTTTATGTCTCTGGATTTTGATAAGAAACGTAATACAAATGCTTCAAATACGAATTTTTCCTTAATTAACCGCATGAAATGGAAGAAGTGTCTTAAAAACTGAAAGACAAAAAGGACCAGAAAGGAATGGCTGCAAAATTCAGTTACAAACTCATTTTGATAAGAAATTCAAGTCATTGTGGAGAGCGGCATAAATGCTTTTATTATTTTATTTTGTGATATAATTCACTACGTATTGTAGTATTATGAAGGAAGGAAACGAAACAACAAGACATCTGCCATTATCCATTTCGCAGCGAGTCGTCGTAAACGACCTTTTACACCTAATGGATTTCGACTATAAAAAATCATTTCGCAGCATCGGTTCGCCACCGCGCCATCGTGCCATTTTCCGCACATAATCCATAATCGTAATAAAGAAAAATGTACATTTTTACCGAAAAATTAAATTAATTACTGTCAGTGTTCGTGGGGTTACTCTGTGTGTACCTTTCTATCGTTCTATCACTATAATACTAAAGTGGGAGTCTTTCTTTTTCAGCATTAACCATAAAATAAATAAAAATAATAATTGGTTCAGCGTACAATTATTTAATTAAATTGATATTATATTTTTAAATCCTATATATAATACAATAGATATTAATTTATAAATTTGTATATATATATGAAAATAATTTTTCATTTGTTTCATAGTTTAATCGAAATTATACAATGTT